>KI628756.1:0-57784 GCA_000503235.1 Sclerotinia borealis F-4128
TGGTGTTCTACATCTTCCTCCTCTCTCTCTCTCTCTCTCTCTCTCTCTCTCTCTCTCTAGGTTTGTTTCGCGACACTTGGATATATCTCCTGTACAGTACAGTACCGTATAGTTATACAAGCAGAAGCAGAAGCAGAAGATGGGAATATCTATACAAAAATCAAGAATGTCTTATTATTGAATTACAATCTAGAACTACTCCTCTTATCTTCATTAGATATATTGGATACATCTTTTGTGGAATTTTCCATAGACCCATACTCGTATTGCTAATGTATATATAATCAATCAAAAGATTCTCATTATCATCATCACTATATATATTCAAGGCCTTTATTGCCTAATCTGATACTCAAAGATAAACGAAAGTCTCAAGACTATTTCATATTCTCCAAGTCACATCACAATCATCACCAAGAAATTACCAAATTAAAATGCAATCGCACTTGTCATTTCCTTTAAAATCTAGCAAAGTACCACCGCAAGACTCTTGATTCTCATCCATATCTGCACCTTAATAGGAAGTCTCTTCAACCGAAGATATCAACCACAAGCTACACTCAAATGAAATGAGAAAGAAAAAACCTCCTTGCAAGCATCGCACCGCTAGACTGAATGAATATTCCGTTGATCAATAATATCTTTCCCATCACCAAGTCCATGATGACTTTCAGGTACCCATATGCACAAATCAAAGAGAAGATCCTTAAAAATCAATCCCCGAAAGAAATCGGAGATGAGATCAAAGTCTGAAGAAGTGAAAGTAAAAGTCCTATTCCCAAATCCCTCATAAACCAATTGCGATAGCAACTAGCAAGCAGAGAAAGATTGAGAAATCGTAGGATCCGAGGATCCGAGGATCAGAAAGAGTTGTAGTAAAACAGAATAAAGAAGTAAAAAAGTGTTAAGATCAAGGACAAAGGTCAAAGATCACGGTGGTGATTGAATATGTCAAGGCACTTAAATGTACCACATACCAGTGCGAATCTTGATGAGAACGTCAAGGCTGACATTGTCTGCCGCGTTAATTGTGCCCAAGGGAAGAAGCGGCACATCTTGCACCAAGTTGCTTGAACCGGTTTGACTGGTTGCTGGACGGCTCTCGCCTCTTGCAACTCTCTCGGCGGCTTCGGCTTGTTGTCTCTCGAGGAACTTCTCTCCACCACGAGGTCCCGCACTAAAGCCTTGAGCCTCATGTGCACGAGCACGATTAGAAGCTATATGTGCATAGTAAACGGCAGGGTCTAAAAGTATGTTAGTAAATAGAGAAATCATCGAGGCAAGGTAAAACTTACACAAAGAGACAGGAGTCGTAGAGCGCATGTACTGATAACAATGCTGGTAGACCATGCGTTGAAAGTCATTGACTGGAATCTTGGCCTCATCCATGATGACTTGATAATGAGTTGGTCGAGCAGTACCCTGAATGGCAGAGTGCGAGCTCAAGTAGAAGTCATACTCGAATGGATGGGTAATATCACGTTCAACCAAGGTACCTGGAAGAGCGTTTCCATTCTTGTCGCCAGCTGCCATGTCACCATCCCTAGGAAAGAATCTAAGATGATGACGCTTGGTGCATACGGTGACAGTCCAACGAATCTAAGAGGAATCAGTAAGAGTAATTCGAGAGTTGGAAACAGGCAACCACTTACAGAAGCACCTTGGGCACCAAAAGCTTCTCCGAGAGCATCCTTCATGTCCTTAATCTCCTGGTTGATGACATGTTCAAATTGACCTTCGGAAACACCATCTCTGAAATAATAGATGTGTTGAGGTCCCGATCCCTTGCCAACCTTGGTAATCCATTGTCTAAACAACGGAATCATCATGGACTTGATATTATCCTTGGAAATCATTTCAACACGGTGCCCGTTGGTCTGAACCGCAGCAGCATATCGACAAGCAGTGGAATCCATTGACATGGTCAAGCAGGCCATTGATGATTGTGGCGAGCCTGGTGTTGCGTGGGAAACATCGGCACCAATGATCATCGTCGGTCGAGAGAAAAATGGCTTAGGTGGCTTAGTGTCAGCTACCTTGCAAGTGGTTCCACCTAGCTTGGCGTTGACCTTCATGCAGACATTGGAGCAGTATTGAGGTTGTGCCTTGCTGACATGAGCAACATTCATCACTAATTTTGGTTAGTTGAGCTTTTGAGAATGGGTGAATTGGAACTCACTTTGAGAAACCATTCCAAAACGGCATTCATTGTTCTTCTTGAAACGCTCGTAGATGAAAGAATCTCGACCTCCCAAGATAAAGAACAAGATCTGAGGCGTCTGCTTGGTTTGTTGACCAGCTTGAGTTCGAGCATATTGAACGCCATCAGCGATCATCTCTACCTTGTTGGCGCATGGAACAATGGGAGGATTCTTATTCTGGACTTTACCACCATGACCAATGTAGGTTTGGATAAAGACCTGCAGGAAGTTTTTAACGGCAGGGACTTGGATGCAGTCACCAACGATGACAACAGCCCATGAATTCAATGGTTCCGGGTTGGGATATAAGAACTTCTTGCCACGTAAGTCCCAGCGGCCAGAGGTCTTGGGGTCAATGGTGGCCCTGTCAAATTGAATCACCGGGTTGGGTAGAAGACGAGCTTGGGTCTGAGAATGTCTAAGTAATCATATATCAAGGAGGAAAATATGGCAGGATAACTAACCGTGGTCATCTTCTTTTCGATCTTGCAACCAAAGTGACTGAGGTAAGGATCTTCATCCCACTTTAACATGCCAAGACCGTGCTCGATCGATTCCAAACGAACTTTTGGACGAGTGACCGCAAACTTAATCATGGCAGCAGTCTGGTCGGGATCAAGCTTGAATTGGTACTTCTGATTGGGAAGCAAGGTACAGACCTCCATTGGGAACCAGCCTGCTCTCTCGGTCTCGATCAATGGGGCCCACCAATACTGCAGGGTAATGTTATACTTCTTCTTGAAGTAATCGTAGACAGAGATCTCCTTGTTAGTATCTTTGGGGGTGAAGCACTGGTTCTTAGCATTGAGGCCTGTCTTGAAGTACTTCTCATGCTTAGGGTAAGTAAAAGCCTTGATGGTATAAACTCTCTTATCTAGTATCGAATGTTAGTCATAATCATCTGTGACGGGAGAGGATCAGCATACCTTCCTGCTTGCCATGATGCTTCAGATGGAACTTCAACTTCTTCATCTTGTCAAGAGTCTTGAAATCTGAAGACTTTTCATATCTAGTACCCTTCTCGTTCAATCTTGGGAGGAGATTTTGACGAAAGACATCCCAGTTGAGGGCTCTATTACTGCGAAGACCGCACACGTTGCGAGCAGCCTGCATGACATCTTGGGAAGTCCAGAATGTGCCATTGGCAACATCGACGTTAATCGCAAGACCACGAATGGCATTACCCTCAGCGACGTGGTTGCAAAGACGGATTGAAGAGTATACACCCTTCATAGCCTCAATTGTTTTGTCCAGAGGACAACGGTTGGGTCCACGAGCGAAGAAACTGCGCTTTTGGACAGTGAATTGTTCACTGGGCCATTGGCGAAGCATGTGGTCAAGGAAGTCTGAATGAGAGTTAGTTGACTGGCTGAAAATTGCATCGAAAAGACTTACTGATAGCGCAGAGAACACTGTTGTCAAATTCAATTTGCTTATTGAGATAAGCGTGCAAAGCGGCCATTCTAATAGTGGTTGTCTGCTTGATGATGCAATAGATGATGCGATCTTCATTTGGTGGGCGACCATTCTCCACATCCAGATCAACTGGAACACGGACTTCGCCACGAGCCATTGGATTGGCGCACCTAAATAATGTAAGTACCCTGTGGGAGCCCAGGTGGATGAAAGTCACTTACCAAGCGATCTTGTTACCATCCCAAAGCCACATCTTACCATGCTTTGCCAATTCTGCCTGGACCGGGCGAGACTCCCAAACCTTCTTTATGAGGCCCATCTTCTCGCCACCTTGACCGACCAAGATCTAAATTGTTCATTAGCATTTGAAGGTGAGTTATGAGGAAGTTTCAATACTTACATCGTACTGGTAGATATCGTTTCTCGGGGCGTCAAGGACCTTGTACTGATTGACGCGGATGCTGACAGCCTTGCCATTGGTGTTATATCCTGGACGAGCAGGAAGAATGCTGGAAGCCGGAATATCATACTGCATTTTGTCATCAGCATCACGGACTCCATAATTGCGATACTCCATGCTGGCGGTAGATTGAGGTCACGGCGAAGGTGAAATAAATGGAGTATAGAGGTAGGGATATTTAGTGGATAGGAATGTGAAGTGAGAAGGGAAAGTCAGAAAAGCAGAGTGAAGAATCAACCTGCAACAAAGACTTTGAAAGGTGGTAGTAGATTGTGAATATTGGTTCTAGTGGAATAATGATGTGTATGGTTATGTGTAAGTGTTAAAGATAGCTGAAGGTAGAGTAGGAGGTAGAGGAGTGTTTGGTTGTAAGAAAGACGGAGGTGGAGGGAAGAGGGAGAGCTCTTTTGTAGACGGTAGTTTGGAGCTAATGGGGGAAGGTGGGGAGGGAAACCACGCAAAGACCCGGGGAAGTGAATAATTTACTACTTCACTTCTCTCAATGTAATTTGCTCAGAGCGGGGTATGAGTGTTGTGGATTGGGTCACTGCTTTCAGTTTCCCCTCGTACTTTCCGAAGCAATTCAATTCGGACAAGCAACTAACTTGCCAAGCTTGGATAAGGTACCTAAGTCAAGGATAGTAAAGAGGGGTAGGGAAGGGAAGGAAGGGAGGTTTGCTTCATACAACAACCTTGTGAGTATAGCGGAGGTGGGGGCGACAGCGAGGTTGACACTACACCAAAAGGTGACAGCTATCCATAGAATCATTACCGACAATGAATGTAACAACACCATGTAGCTTGGCCCACTTCCTTGAAGCAGCAACACCTTTCTCATAGCTTGCAAAAACATTCATGACCAAACACCACATCACATATTAACAAACAAAAGGTATTACTCACGTTATCTCGATAACATGGAAGCTCAACACGAGTGTTAAACTTTCTCGACTCATCCTTCCCGGGGTCTCTGGCAGGATCAAAGCCGAGACCTGGGCCAAACGGGTTGGTCTTCGGTTCACCGGGTCCGTCAAAACCAGCCGAAAGTGGGCGACCTGATGAAGAAGCTTGTGGTCCACCGGCGACAGATGGTGGTCCTGAAGGACGTGATTGTTGTTGCTGACCAGGGTTGCCAGCAGATGAATCTGGACCCTGATTGGTGCGACGCTGTTGACCTACGCCCATGATGTCGGTTTTGTGGCGTCTACAATTTGATAGGTATGATGTTAGCAAGTGACAGGTATACCAAGAGAAAACTGAACGATAACGTGTTGATGATATGAGAATACGAAGGAAGATGACATTGAAACTTAGATCGTGACGATACTACGATATTGACATATCGTGGTTGATGGCGATGGCGATGGCGATGGCAATGATGAGATAGAGATGTAAAGCCACTGCTAAGAAAGGTGATGGGAGATAAAAAAAAGTTTGTTCACTCACCAAAAGTTGATCACCACGGAGTGATTGTTGTTGTTATTATTGCTGTTGTGCTGTTGTGCTGTATTGTGCGCACAATAACAAGAGATTGTGGCAGCAAAGCTATGAAACAAATTGAATTAGCCTAAGAACTGAAAGTTTTAAATCAAAGACCAGATGAGATCGAGTTGGCTCATCAGTTCGATATGGTAGATAAATCTTTTGTATTTGGAGCTTGAAGAAACCGAGTTGCTAAGCAAGCAACCACCAGTATCAAAGAGCAAACAAACGCGACTTCATTCCAAAAATAAGTTTCCAAGTCGTAATTGATAGAGAGAAACGTAACAATTGCACTCTGAATGAAAAGGAAATACTTACTTGTACTTTGCTACGTAGATCGATGGTAATTATGATTGTCAAGAAAATGATGTTGTAAATAAAAGGTTGTAGGAGGAAGAGAGGAAGAGAGGAAGAGAGGAAGAGAGGAAGTGGAAGAAGTGGAAGAAGTGGAAGTGGAAGAGGAAGAGGCGACAGCGACCAATATTATACTAACCGTCGCTTGTTAAAAATGGCAAGAGCGTCCGAATGAATAGCAACCACCGGCCAACAGGGTAAATGGCGCTAGTGTTCAAAATTACGAATAGGCAAGAATTTGTTCTTTTTTTCTCTGATGTGATTGGATAAGGAAAACTTTTGAAAATGAATTGAGTTCAAGAGACCGAGGTATGAAAGATGAGATGAGAGGAATTGTTCTTTCCAGAGGTATTTGGGAGAGAGAAAGGACGACAGAGCTTCAGATGTAATCTCTTTGATCAATATCGTCATCATAATGAATACCTAGTGAATTTCAAACAGTCTTTTGAGTCAGTAATAGCCGCGTCGTTCATGACGCATGTTGATGATACTTGACGGTTACTTGCATATATAAAGAATTTATGGAATCAATTGGTCGACTGTTTGAGTTTGAGTTTGAGTTTGGGTTTGAGTTTGAGTTTGCGCCAGCGTCTGCGGCTCTCCGTATGATATAGATTAAGAGCAGCAATTACTCGCCAATAACTCCTCACTCAATGTCCCCTTATGCAAGCTAAGAAATCAATCAAACGGACACATATAAGAACCGATCTGGGTATAATGATATATCATTATTTGCATTCATCAATTATGCCGTATGCTTCTTTAATGTACATTCAGAGCTGACTGGCTGGCCTCATGCCTTAGAAACTGCAGCCTCCCCCAAACGCCATACTGTGAAGAAAGAAACATGCATATCCTTGTGCATGATTTTGACTTCCATTACAGTCATCCCCCTCCCACCCAAAGAATAGCAAACGCGTACGGTGTGAACTCTTTAGTCGAAAAGATTATGCAGAACAAGCAATAGCCCATCCCCCACCGTCGATCAACAATAGATGGCCTTGACTTTGAAGAGAACTTGGACATATGTAAAGCGGGTTAAAGAAGTAAGAAAAGTGGTTTAAAAGTACATCGTGATTTTAGATTTGGTATCATGATGAAGGAAAGATCATGAAAGCGAAGTCGGTGGAATTATGGCCCCTATAAAGGACAAATTATCATCGATAAGAATATCCTGTAGAAGATTCAAAAGTTAGCTTCAATGATAATATCCGCCATTGGGATTTCCATTTCCAGGATATTGAGTTTGCGTGTATGGTCCAGCTTGTTGCTGCTGCCCTTGCCATCCTCTGTTCTCAAAACTCGCATTTCGTGAATGAGAAGGCGCCTGGCTATATCCCCCTCCCCATTGATTATCCTGAGGTGCAACAGGAGACCTGATGTAATCATGACCCTGAATTACGCTTGAAACTCGATCATCTACAGGAGGATAACCAGGCTGTGACATACGACTCGGGTCTCCAGAATATCCATTATTTCCAGTATTTTGTACACCGTAACCATAAGATTCACGAGTATTGGGAGCTTGGTAACTGGGTATCATACCGTCATAGCGTTGTTGTGGTTGTTGAGTTTGTTGAGTTTGTTGAGTTTGGTCCCGTGCACTCTTCCACTGCACGAAATCAGGCACCTCAGTTCTGGCAAGGAATTGAACCAAAGCATTTGTATTGAATTTAACGTCTTTCAGCTGTGGATCGCGACCATAGATATCGGCACGAGGGATGATGCTAAGGAGAAACGTGATGTCTCGCGGGATCACGTAGGGTGCCGCATTGGATTGCCAGGTGGGTGTTCCTTGCGTTTGCTGTATTCCCTTTTGCTGCGCTAATCTGCGTCCTGCTGCCCCCTTCAGGGGAGACTGACCACGAGCTAGTTTTCGTGGAGGGTTGAGGTCGCTCTCGAAGTCATCGGCTGGAAAAGGTCGCTTTGGTGAGTTCGTGTTATGGTTCGGCATGAACTGTGGTGGTTGCTGTGGTCGTGGGCTTTGTTCTTGCACGTATTGAGGTCGAGGACTGTCTGGAATGGAGGGAGCTTGCTCAATCGATTGCATAACCAACTTGGGTCTCATTTGTGAAGCAGGCGAGACAATGGGTCGTACAGCAGTAGGGTCAAATCCATCTGCACTGTAACGCGAGGGAAACCTCAGAAGTTTTGGGTCATCTGGGAAGAGTTCCGCCATTCGCTTTTCTAGCTTCTTGATCTGATCTAGAGTTCCGAATTGAGATTCGTAGCTATGGAAATAAACATAGAGCGGCTTCGTCTTGTGAACAGTTTCAGGTCTCTGTGCCAAACGACTGACTGCTGTCTCAAAAGCAACCCGAGCATCTATCTCATTATTAGCACCATAAAATAAAAAGGTTTTCGGAGAAGAACATACTGGTGATGTCTGAAATGGAAATCAAGTGCTTCAAGTACTCTAGAAGATAAGCTTCATCGGTTGGAAAAAGTTTAGCGCCTCTCTCGAAGATCTTTGTACCAGATTTGTCCTTGTATACCATGTGTTCAATCAAGGCACTGGCAACGTAAACTTCACTTGTAATCATGCCGCGCTGACGAGCTTCGGCGAAGATGAATCTTGATCCGGTCTTTGCTTCAATCGAACCGTTTCCTTGAATGCGCCGCATGGCCCTCATTAGTGCAATCCAAGAGAAAGATACGGTTCGCTGCAAAAGTTTTCTCTGCATTTCAAAACCTTGTGTAATAGCACTCAATTGGGCTGCTTTAAAGGTTTCCCGGGCATCTTTGTCGGGATCACTGTCATCATCATCATCCTCTGCCTTTCTCACAATTGCACTGATAGAGGCGTCAATGGCGGAGTTTTCCTCAAGTTTAGCCTTTTCTTTCGTCTCCCTGACTTTCAAATCCGCAATGAGCTCATACAGAGACTCCAGAAGCTTAGTGTATGGAGCCCGAACAATTGCTCCTTTTTCAAGATCGCTCTTCCCGGCTTCTTCGGTAGGAAGTGTAGATTCAAGTCGGTCGGCTTTTTTGAAGGCCAATAAACAGCTCTCTGGATTTGCGACGATTCCATCCGCAAGGAAGTTATCTCCTTCCTTCTCTAAATTGTTGTTGTGGCACCACTCAGCAGCATCGACCCAAATCTCAGGCCAGAAACGTAATGCCATGACAGCTTGCCTGTAGACGTATAATATTCGCTGTTTGTAAGCATCCAATTCGTCTATCTTTAGAACCAACGGATCCTCCTGCTCCCAAGATATCCACTTCTTCCATAGCTCCAGTTGATGTAAATATTCTTGATCGCCCTCAAATCCAAAGGCAGGTGGGAGTCGCGGTAAAGTTGTACGCTGAAGTCCCCGTGTGAGATTTTCTAGCGCAGTGTTGGCACTTCTTGCAGTCATGTAATTTGGAGATCTTTCTTGAAGAAATTTACGACCCTAATATAACCTGTCAGCCTTGAACCAAAGATATTTAAGAACCAAACTCACCGTCATCTTATTCAAGCCCATCTCAAACTGGTCATACTGTTTCCATAATTCATTCACGTTTGACATGGGAACGCATATGGCACGTTGATAGACTTTTCGCAATTGATCCATCTTTTGTTGGTCTTGCCAACTATTGCCACCAATGGAACCAGGTGCACTACGAATGAATTGAATGTAATCTTGCCAAATTTTACCTGAGTCCCTATCAATACCAATGTTTGCTAATACAAAATCGTAGGCTTGGGAAACCGTTGCACGAGCAGAACCACTGGGATCGACATTAAGGTCGTTCATTCGGCGTATATAGTTCAGATAGACCGACCAGAGTTGAATATTCGGGACAGTCAACAATGATTTGCCAAAGATCTGTTCTGCTGCACTAAAGTTCTCGTATTCGAGTTCCATCTCGGTGTAGGCCACCCAGATCTCCGCCTGATTCGCGGTTAGTAAATGAAGTATGGCACATCATTGTGTATTACTTACAGCGTGTGGGAAGACCTTCAAAAATCTCTCATAAACTGCTCTCGCATCATCCAACTTGTTACGCTTCCGATGTTCACCAATTAAAGAAAGCCAGGCTTCCATGTCACCTCGCGGATCCTCCTTGACACGATCTTCAAGCATACCAATCTTATCATGTGGAAGACGAGCTCTGGGGACGGAGGTATGTTGTGCTGTACCAACGGAGATGGGCACTTGCACCGAAATTTGTGCTGTGGGTGTTCCCACGTCACTCGGGTTCATAGAATTAGTGATGGAGGATAATGCTTCAGCCTTGGAATCATCTTGATTCTCCATCTTGATAGACACTTCCTGTTGGGTAACAGGATTTTGCAATGGGGAGGGAGATCGTTTGGAATTATCAGAAGCTGGAAGTTGCAAATGACCAGTAGTAAGTGGTGTAGATTCGTCATTTTCCTCATCAGAATCATCTGCTATAAATCCTCCGACAGTTTTTGGTTTGCGCACAGAAGTTTGAGAACTAGGTCTTGAGCGATCTAGTTCAGTGACCATCGCTGGAAGGGATGTGATAGAGGAAGGATCATAATCGCCGCCAGGAGTCAACGCAGCTGCGCCTGAAGGAGACAAAGCACGAGAAACTTGGGCATCTTTAACGGAATCTTGCTTGACATGTTCGTTGTTATCTTCTGTATTGGAAGGTTGATCACCATCTGCGGTACCAGTATCCCCATCTTCCCAAGCCGTAGCATCTTGTCCTGCCTGTAACTGATGTAAAAGAGCTATGTCTGCATCTTCCTCCGCCATTTTGAGAACCGTTTCGATTTATTATGTAGATGCGCAAAAGGTGGTGGGAAAGGTATGATAGATATTAATGAAAAAAGGCTGAAAGTGAGTGTGAGCAAACAACTTTACGAGGTATTAGGAAAGATGTCGAAAAGGCAAGGTAAAGCTAACCTGTATCCCGTGTCCTGTATGCACCGTTAAACAAACCTGCGCAGATTCAAAAGATTATTGCGCGACAGAGAAATTAAAAATCGAGATCAATCAATTCTGGTTGTTGTCGTTAGCGACGTTGTTGAGGTTTTGATTGTGTTTGTTGCAGAAATCATATAAGATAGATTTCCTTCCTTTGTAAGTCGGCAAAGCTGATGGAGCTCCACGGCAAAGAAAATGATTTATAAGCTAAGCCTAGTATGGTTAGTATATTATATAAGTGTGGAAATCGCAGTCCATTGGTCCACTGGTCCACGCGATTTGGATCTACCCACCCTAGTACTACTACTTACCGATAACGCGTTTACGGATTATTACTGCCGCTTCTTGCCGCCTTGAAACTAATTAATGCTCTAATGCTGCCCCATCAACCAAATTATCAACTTTTATTCCCCCTCAATCCGTGTTCTCTCTCACTCTTTCTCTCTCTCTCTCACTCTTCTCTTCCTCAATACTCACACAAACACTACTTCTTATAACTCATAACTTCTCGCGCAACCTTCCACTGAATCGCTATCTTTTGGTTAAAAAGAGTACATATCTTGAATCCCAATTTTGCAACCTTCTAAACCTTACCCAATCAAAACATTCCCACTATCAAAATGTCTGTCGTCTCACTTCTCGGTGTCAATGTTCTCAACAATCCAGCCAAATTTGGTGATTCCTATGAGTTTGAGATCACCTTTGAGTGTCTTGAGGCATTGCAAAAGGGTAGGTTCTTCCTCTTTCACTTCCAGTCTTTGGGGCCATATATTTCTTGATTCTTTCAGTCACTAATCTTTCTGTTGACTCCAGATCTTGAATGGAAATTGACCTATGTTGGTTCTGCCACGTCGTATGTCTCCACCTATCTCAAAATCTGCCTATCTCGAATCGAAAACTAATAATCAAAGTGATGAACATGATCAAGAACTCGATTCGCTCCTCGTTGGTCCTATTCCAGTCGGCGTAAACAAATTCCTCTTCCAGGCAGATGCCCCCGATACCAAGCGAATCCCAGATGCAGAAATCCTCGGCGTCACTGTCATTCTTCTCACTTGCGCCTACGATGGTAGAGAGTTTGTTAGAGTTGGTTACTATGTGAACAACGAATATGATTCTGAGGAATTAAACGCCGACCCCCCCGCCAAGCCACTTCTTGACCGAGTCAAGAGAAATGTTCTTGCTGAGAAGCCCCGTGTCACTAGATTTTCTATCAAGTGGTGGGTCATTATGCAAATGTGAAGTGGAGTAGCCTGCTAACCTTGAATTGCAGGGACTCGGATGAATCTGCCCCTGCTGAATTTCCTCCCGAACAACCTGAGGCCGATTTGGTTGCCGATGGAGAAGAATATGGTGTCGATGAAGCTGGAGAGGATGATGACGAGGAGGTCGAGGGAGAGGAAGGCGGTGCCGTTGATCCAGACGCAATGGAACAAGATTCAGAGATGGCTGGTGCAGAAGTCGAGGGCGCTGCCGCTGAGGAAACCGGTGATGAAAGTGAAGATCTCGAGGCTGAGAGCAGTGGCGAATCTGATGAAGAAGTCGATGAAGAAGAGGGTGCCGGAGATGATGACATGGAAATGGATGGAGTTGAAAAGTCTGGTGCTGAGAAGGCTGGCGGCGTTACACATCAAGTCGATGCGGTTATGGCCCACTGATTTTATACCCCATGCATAGTTTTTATTTTGGTCCATTGAGCGCGTTACGATATGTCATGACTGGGGGGGAAGCAATATAAAGATGATTACATGATGATTGCGAAAGGCTTAAACAGGAATATCACATAGGCTTTCAAGTACTGTTAGTATAGCATAAAAATTATGAAACTTTTCCATCTGGTCTTGTGTAGCCTTTTCTCGTTGATGCATTGTGTGTGATATTGCTCTCCTACCATCAGCGATATCAGCCATTCAACAGCGACTACGATATATTGTCAGCCATTCAGCTGCGAATTGGGGGCTCGCTGATCGCTGCCTGACTGACTGATTAGCCACTCTGATTGTTTGGATATTGTGAGGAGAATGTGAGGAGAATGTTGGAAGAATGTCGATATGTTTATTCGAGTATGAGGATTTATATTATAGTATGAGTATATGTATATATATGTCTTTGTGTGTTTATGTATATATGTATTTATATGTTTCTGTATTTATATATTTGTAGGATACCTGGTTATATGATATAAGATACCTGGTTATATGATATAAGAAGAGAGAAGGGGATATTAGAGGGTGGTTAATATATATCATATCAAATAAAGGCCTGAATGTGTAGATACGTTATCGTTTTTATGTGGATTGGGTTGGAGAATGATATGTATACATATGGAAAGGGGGAAGAGAAAGGGGAAAGGGGAGAAAGAAGCGAGAAATTTTTCAAAAAGAAGGGGTTTAGAAGGTATAGTCTAAATTTCTTTTCAATACTGATACTGTTATTGATATTGATATTGATAGATAGATAGGTATAGACATACATCTGATAATCATTCAATTTTTTATTTTTGGATGGAGTATAGTATATGGTATACCATTTATGTATTCCTGAGGATAATTGTTAACCAATAGCAGATAAAAACAAAAACAACAAAGGAACCTAAACGCCAAAACTCCAATTTCCAATATCATCTACCCAATCTATCCTTGCCAATCTAAACGCATAACCAATACCAATACCGTTACTCGAACACCCTAATCTAATTCTAAACTCCAACCCCTACTCCCCTCACTCGCTTTCTTTCTCAATCTACCAGTACCAGTACACAACTCCGTAAATGGAATCACGAGTATCATAGGTATTCATCACTACAGTACCACTACCACTACTTCTTAGTCACAAGCTTGTTACCTCCTCTTTCAGGACTACCACTCGCGCTCCTCTTCTTCTTGTCCGATGGAGCTACTACTCGCACTGTCTTCGACCCTGTGCCGGATGTTTGCTTCATGGCTGATTTGAGAGGCTTCTCGATGGCCTTGCTGCTGCTGCTGTTGGTGCTGGGTGCCATTTTGGAAGGTTGTTGGGAGGTTTTGGCTGGCTGGTTGGGTGAAGTGATGGTATTGGATTCGGTGTGATTTATGCCAGATATTCAATGAGGGAACTTGGGAATAGAGAGAGTAGAGAGACTTGGATTGGATTGGATGTCTGTTATTTTGTATTGTATTGTATTGTATTGTATTGTATTGTATTGTATTGTATGCAACTGATTGTATGATATATAATAAATAACTATAGTAGAGGAAATCTAACAGCTTTATAGTTAAGAAAAGGGACATATACACTTGTTTCTACATACATACACACACAGCCCTAGGTATCAACATAAACTCATGCTCGCGACCGTATACATATGGTTGAGGGAGGCTCTCTAGGTCTGGTCTGGAATAGATATATTCCAATTCCGGTTCTGAACTCATTTTATTCTTATCACTCAATTGACCGACCATATGGCGTCCCATTACCAGCCATGAAATACCAGATCCAGCCTTTAAGAATAATAATCAGGCAATAGAATAAAAAATCCATAGGTCGCTGTTGATAAAACTAGCCCTAATATCCACCACACTAGGCCCCGACCTGAAGTTAACCTTAACCACAACCCAATATCAACCTCCTCACTACCTCCCTTCAGTCTTGTACACCTCCTGGAGACCCGGATCACTGCCAGTCAGCAGTGTGGCTTAGCACTCGCTAATTAACTAACTCACTGCCTTACGAATCCGACCTAGATCTACTTGAGTATACAATATACATATGCATATCAACAACCAACAATTAACAATTAACAACCAACTCCCAGTAATTCACATAACTTATATCTACATAATAAACCAAATGCATCGACCTATTTTCATCAACTCTCAACTCTCAAATCTCAAATCTCATACCCTAATACATACACAAAGTACAATCAACGTACTCGAGTATGTAATTGCTTGAGACTAATTTGTCCGTAGCTCAAAATTCATTGCTCGAGTAGGTTGTAGCTATTGCCTCCAGACCTCGCTATGTATATACAGACATATTGGTTTTGGACCGGCCTGGCATGGCCTGACCTGACCTAGAACTAGTCTAATTCAATCTAGTCTGTCCCCTGTGGAGTATTTACCCACCAACACAATTCAATATCATATATACTGTACTATCATTTTACCATCTGATATGTTAGAATGGGATAGAGATGTTTGATATTCAAATCAAAATCAATGTAACTCCTACTGTACAGTTCTTAAGATCGTATGCCGAAAGGTAATAATCATTTCAATCTTGATATTGATTCTGTAGTAATGAGATGACATAAAGCTAGAATCACTAGATCTAACGCTCATCAACAAATGCGCACACTTTGCACATAATTTCTCTAAGGAAAGTATTCTCAAAGCGTGCTTCATAGGCCAGGTATCCACAAAATCCCAAAAACGCCCGACCATACATCCATAGACTCTCCAACATCCAGACATCCATACATCCATACATCTTCTTACCCATCTCTCACATCTAAAACCACTTCCCAGTAATGCCCCCTAATACCATATTCCTCTTTTGTTTATTAACATACTTATTAACATCATCTGCCCACCCCGCACTATTCTCCTGCACTTTATCCATATTATCCCCCATAATATTAAGTTTCTCCGTCCTCTCATTAAGCTGTCTTGTCATATAATCACCCCATCCTTCTTGACCTTGACTCGCACTAGGTCCGGCTCCACCACCAGCACTACGAGCCAAACGACCCTCCTCGGCTGATGCAGCGAGCATGCGTTTACTAGCTGGACGATCTGGACCACCGATTAGGAGATCCAAATCGGTGGGTGAAACGTATTGAGTTCCTGATATCCATTGGAGATTTGAGATGGTGGGACGTGGAGGGATTAAGGCTTCCGGGTTGTATAGTTTATCTTGGCTTCTGCCGAGTGGCAATCCAGTTCCCCAGACATTGACCATCGCGATCTCACTCGGGCCGGTCCAGCCTAAGATATCGCCAGAGGGTGTGACAAGACTGTTAGAAGAGCGAGTTTTGTCTAACATATCGAGTTTGGACATTCCAATTTCTTTGAGGGCTGGGAGCGAGTAAGCGCGAGCTGTTCCATCGCCAAAAACTCCTACGAGAGCAAAACCATGAAGTTCGAATTCGGTGACGGCAGCGGAGTCACAAAAGACATCGTCGAAGGTTTTGTGAGCACCTCTAGCGCTAGAAGGTTTGAAGATGCGGGCTTCGGTTTGAGTTACTATTCGATTGTTAACATCAAGTCCTGTAATCGTAATATTTTAGGAATCGAGAAAGGACTTACCAACTACAAGAGCACCATGAGTTTGCTGTCCACTGCGAAGCGCAGCTACCGTAGGTCCAGTTGCTAATGCGGGTTGTCCCGTTTCAGCCACAATGGGTGTGATTGAAATTACTTTGTCGGAGCAAGCAGTTACTCCCGCAAACTGAGCTGTGTATCCGCCATTTTGCTGTGGTAAGACCTTGAAAGTGGCAACTTTACCATTGCTCGTTCCCACGAAACAAGCAATGCTAGAATACTTGTCGTCGTCCAGCGTCATGACACCAAATTCGATACATACAGGCCATTCTGGTTTCGGAGAAGTTTGGCTACTTCCCTTTCTCATAAAACCACTTTTTTTGTCTTGTTTTATGAAGTCACTCATTGCGGCGGTAAAAATGACAGATGGCCCTCGGAGATCGATGATTGAGAAGACTCCGCCTTCAGATCCAACTCCGACGAATCCGACATCTGACATTTGTATCGCACTTATGGGTCCTTGTGCCATGTCATAAAGAATGAATGGCTGTAGACCTTCTTTGAGAGATGGCTCACCACGGACGGAAATATCCGTAATACCTCCTCGTCGAGTCTCATTCGGTGGTTGCTCACTACCATACGCTCTGTTACCACCCCATCTATAAACCACAGCTTCGCCAGCCGTGGTACCAACACACAATTCTCCAGTAGTTGAAGCCATATTGATAGCAGAAATATTGACATCTTCACGACGTGCAACGGCTCTGGCGATATCAACTTGTAGTGCGCTAGAATTTTCTAGTTCATCCCCATGTCCAGCGTCCCAGATCCTGACAGTGCCATCCCCGTGAGCGGTCTGAATGACATTCCGTGCTTCAGATCTCCGTAGATGTTTTACTCCTTCTGCTCCTCCTTTTAAAAGCTGAGGACCTATGGCACGAGTTTCTGTCATTCCAAGCCATCGTCCTCGATCTACAGCAGATACTGCCATGAAATTGACAAAAGGATGAATAAATGAAAGGGAAGGATGGAGTTGATTGGTGGGCGAGATAGGATGACCACTAGGGAAGCTCAATGTAACGAGCTCTCCAGATGAGAGAAGTGCAATAATGGCAATAGGATCTTGAGCACCGGCAAAATGTGGAGAATTACGAGGGATCAGACAAAAATCCACGATTTCGGCACCAGTTGGAGTTGGTATGAAGTGCTGACGTTTCGTGTTAAAGTGATCAGTTAAGACTGGCCAAGTTGATGTCGCATACACTGGAGTTACTCCCAATTCCATGAATGTCATACCTTTGGTAGCCATGGTGGTAGGTACACCTCCAGCTACGAGAAGACCAGTATCATCGGGATTATCCTTGCAACACCAAGCTATCTTTGCGAAATCTCCCTTTAGAGAGAAAGTACCAGCGTTACTGCTAGGACTTTCCTGTCGAGAATCAGGTACATTCACATGTGTATCTTGTAAAGTTCGAGCCATCACAATTCTTCCATCTTTAGGATCCCAAATGACGATACTTGCATCATCATGCGCTGTAGCAATGAACGTACCTGTTGGATGCCATAGCGCTTGCGTAAGACGCGGTTGTCTCGGCGCATTCTTTCCCATTGGATCTCCATTTCCACCAGGAGCTCCAGCTGGGATTTCATATTGAAAGAATTTGATGGGTTTGTTCTGTTTGAACGAGTATATCACCGCTCCCTCCGTATATCCTATCAACAATTGTCCAATATCTCTGGGATGTAATTGTAGAGACACACAACTCAATAATCTCGACCGAGGATTCTTTTCGCGCCAGAAATTTGGAAGTCGTAAAGGCGCAAGCTTCTCTCTATCTAAGTCGTAGCATATGATGTCTCCAGTTTGTAATCCGATCAAACACCAATCCAGCATAGGATCCGTCACAATAGTGATCACAACTCCTGGCGGAGAGTAAGCCACCAACTTTTTCGCCGTTGCCAAATCCCATACTATCACTTCGTTCTTCGAATCAACGCTGATAAGTCTGTCGGCGCAAAATTGTAAAATTTTGACTGATGCTCGGCGGGGTAAAGTAAGCTTGGCTTGTACTCTCTTCTGGCCAAAGATATAGATTTGTCCGCTTCCAAAGGTTGTCTCGTTCGTTCCGACTGCAAGTAAAGATTGTACTGGATCAAATGCGAGAGATCTAAAGGGCGCAGAAGTTAGTTGGATCCCTTGATGTTTTAAAGATGGCAGATCCAAACATACCCTACTTGAGAATTGATGCCGAAACGATCCAGGTCATCCGGCGCAAATAAACCTGGCAGGATACCCGCGGAAAGATCATTTTGAATACCTGCTTGTTTTCCACGCAGAAAGCCTGCCATTTTATTTTGACAGATGTGGAGTTGTAAATATTGTTCGTGTTATTTGGTTTGGTGATTGTTGGTTGACCAGGAGGATGGATTAGTTGAACCACGGAAATCACTTTATTTGAGTCATATGAAGGAACCTACGTGGTATTTGCTGGTATATCTTGGCTATGAATAATAGTAATAGGGGTTTGTTGCAAATTGAAACATAAATCAATCAATCACCAAATGTAAATCTTCAAAATGTTTGAAATGTTTGGTATCCCGCTATCATTTGTTTGATTGTCCCTTATCCAATATAAATGCAACTAACTCGAGCTAATGTACAGACGTTGATTTCCTAGGTCCAAGCCACCAACGACATAATGGAGCTTTTCACAAACATATATTAAACCTCCATTCAATCATGATATAAATTTAGACCCTGGCGTGCCTTGTGTATCTTTATTCATGGTCGAGGTTGCCCTTGGTCCCATCCCCAGATCTCCCAATATTCATGCCAAGCGCTTCGTATATTTGCAACTCTTTTCTGCAACCTTAATACACCTTCTCTCCTCAAAGCGGGAAGCTCCATTCCCAATTCTTCTCGCCGCACTCCTGCCTTGATCAATTCTTGTGTCAAGTCGATTTGTTTTTTGATCTGCGCAACTGGATTGGTATAATATGGTGGTGGAAGGATTGCATCAGCGGCTCGTTTCTCCGCTGCTGCTTGATCGCAATCTTTGCAGCGAGGTAATGTGCGATCACAATCGAGGGAGGCTCTGATGCGAGGAAATTTGAGAGCGATGTATGCGAAGTCAGGAGGCAGTATTAGAGGATGGTCGCAGGCTGGACACGCGGACATAATGTTTTGCAGATAAGTCTCAAAGAAAATAAGCTCGACAGCGACCATAATTGAGTGATCAAGATGTATAGCAAACAGTCATGATTGAAAGATTGAAATGAATTCTCTCGACAGTTAACTGTTACCTTCTTTACCTTGCATGAACAAAGAGATCAATCGCAGTTATAGAACTGGATCTGGCAGTCAAGGTTGAAGATTTTGCAAGTGCCTGCTGCAAACATTCTTTGTCCGTTCCGGGTGGATGAAAGCAAATGTATTGCAACCACCCAACGCAACGAATTTCATCGCTCTCAAATCGCAGAACAAGTCGCCAGACTAACACAAAGCCATTGGCCAATGACTTTTGAAAACAATAAAGGAATAATAATAATTGGATGTAAATGTCCCGTTTTTTATATTTCTCCATGACCCAACGCATTCTCATGCCATAGGATGGAGGGTAAGTAAACGGAAAGTTCTCTTCTATCCTTCAATTTCCCCTCCAAGATCCCGCCATTGAAAGACAAAAGACCAGAGTGAATATTGAGGAATGTTTTAGTTTTGAAGAGAAAAAGAAGAAGAGTAATTGGGAATTGAGTTGAATTTCTCTTGTACTCGAAAATTTCTCTCAATCATGTGATCTAAGCGACTTTTGTGCCTAGTAGGCGTTAGTCATCGATCAGTCGGCGAATCACCGTGCCGTATATGATGTCCACATTCTCATTGGGCGAGCAGACTACTGGCAAGCTGTATAAGATGTCTTCTCCAAATCCCTATGAGCAAATAAGAGAGGCCTACACCACACACAAAGTTCAATTCGCACTCCATTTTCATAAGGTTCCGTCATTAATAACTGCTTCATACCATTCAACTCGCTATCTTGATGGACCAACTTCTGCTTCGTGGCTCGATCTCTCCGCTACATAACTCAACTATATTACCATGCTGCACTCCTAGAAGTCACAATAGCCCACTCCTAGTCTATGATTCCTGTAATATTACAATCCTCGTCAGATAGGTAATTATCACACCTATTTTCTACATGGCACAGGTGGAATGGTACAGTTTCGCTGTGTGGGAGACTGTCTAAAAGCGTCAAATAAACTAAGTATGCATCGAGATGCGCAGAGGTTGCCCATTCCCTAGTTCTCGTGAGTTGTAGCTGGTGCTGGATCAACGCTTTGTAATATGCATTTTAATCCTCAAAGGGACCCAAAGGAAGGGCTTCCCCTTAAGTGTTATGATCGAGAAATGCTGGCCCAACCTCCGCTTCTCCTTCAGTTGATAAATATAGACGTCCTAGAACATGTATGGAGCTGCTTTATCACATGGCTGAAGAGCACAAGGCCACTTCATATTGAATTCAAGATACTTAGAAAGAAGTAAGAAATGTCTGGAGGCCAATGAGATTCAACGGATCCTGGCTTACTAAGCGACAATGAGCTAGCGCTACGGCGGGGTATGAAATTGACAATCGATATCTTCTGAATGGATTAAAGGTACAATCAGCTACATCCTTTTTCCTGACATCACAAAAATAAAAATCGCCTCGTCCTTAATATCGTACGAAACCTGTACGCAAATACCTTTGAATCAGACAATTATCTTTTGGTTATCTCGATTATCTTAACAAAATGGCACCAGGAGGACCAGCAGCCGGACGTGGCAGAGGTGGAAAGTTTAAGAAGTTCACTCGTGGAGGTAAGAAGACCCTACTCTCAACGATTATGGCAAATATACTGATATAACTTTCCAACAGGTGGTAAGCACTTCTCTCGTGATCTCCGACCTCTCGATGCCGACGGAAACGAAATCCGCGAAAAGAATGCCAATGATTCATCCTCAGAAGAAGAAGATTCCTCCTCTGAGGAATCCTCTGAGGACGAGGAAGAGGAGAAAGCAGAAATGACCCGTGAACAACGTCGCGCAGCTGCCAAGGCCAAGAAAGATGCTGCAATCAAAAAGAAGAACCAAAAGGTCGCACAAGTTGGAGATCTCCCAACTGATAGCGAAGAGGAGAGTGAGGATGATGACATGCCCGCCAATCCTAACCATAGCAAGGCTGCCAGAAACCAAGCAAAGGCCCCACCAATGACTGTAGATGAAGTCGCAGGAGATGTTGCAAAGATGAGCGTCAGCAAGAAGCCTCAAGAATTGACTCGCAAGGAGAGAGAGGCAATGGAGGCACAAAAGAGGAAAGAAGCATATCAGAGGTTACATCTTGCCGGAAAGACTGATGAGGCTCAATCTGATCTTGCAAGATTGGCAAAGGTCAGAGAAGACAGGCGTGTAGCAGCAGAACGCAAGGCTGTAAGTTGTATCCAGATTATTTTACATAGTGAAATCATGCTAACTTTGCGCAGGCTGAAGAAGAAGAGCGCAAGGAACATGACGACGCAAAGTCAGAGCAAATGGCGCGGGAACAGAGACGAAGAGAAGCCGCTATGGGACCTGCAGCTAGAGGAAAGAAGGGAAAGAAATGAGGATCTTTCTGTAGCAATCAGATCTAGTCATCCTTTTTTTGCGTCAAAGGCTTCCAGAATGCATATTCAGGCAGATGCCCAAGTTACAGCGTTTTTCCATTCTCTAATCGTATTGCTTGTTAAGTATCAATCTATACAGCATTGCATTTTTCATATCAGTTTGCGCCCATTCAGATTTTCTTGCTGTGTGTCATGTTATTATTATATCTAGGTGGTCCTCATAGCATGCTTGCGCATCGTATCGTACGATGTAGATGAAGCTCCTGCCAGTGCCAGTCTGTTTTAGTCAATTCAACAACCCTCGTCTTCGAAAGAAAGTTTACAGTCAAAACTTCATGTAAGTATACTCCATCTATATGAATGAATACTCACGACTAATGCACAATCCTGCATAAATAGATAGTCGTATCTTATCCTTCCCAAACTCCAAGTCATGCTTTTTTATTTACCCTCGTTCCCCCACTATACCACACTCTCTTTTTCATAACCCATCTCGTATACACGGAGAATGTATATACCGAAACAAGACTTTCTAAACAGTAAATTGGTGATGGCGCAGTAATGGCGTTTCTGAATACTGCTTGTGTAATCTAGAATCTAGATTCTAGATTGTTTGGGGTGAGGATTATAGTATCTTCCTTGGTATGGTTCTTTTTTATGTTTGTATGTGGAGAGGGACAGTGATGAGGTAGCACGAAAGTTTGTTTCCTCTTTTCGGGTGGGACGGGTGATGGGGACGAGGCTTGTGGAAGGGGATTGGAAGAGTGATTGGAAGCACAAGGATGGCTTACTGCTGATTCTTCATTCATTTTAAATTATCCTGATCTGTAACAGATTCTCGTCATTTCAAGAAGGATTGCGAATGCCATTACTCTCTTGGTGGACCATGAGGTTATTCTGGTAATATAAGTTATATTTCTCATACCCCGTACCCATTCAGCTCTCTAATTAACATTTCTCGCGCCTAAGAGGTATCTAAAAAACAATTGCTTTCTTCCAGGCTTCCTCCAGGGTTCTACCGGAAACACGCGTTCATAAAATCATATCCAAGCTCTCCACTCCAAAATCCGCATAATCCCACGCAAGATCGCTCAAGTCACATATCTCTGGTGACCATTTGTCCTGAATTTCCGGAATAATCACATCTTGCAATGGGCTTTCGCACTTGCCCTGTTTAGCATCAATTGAACCTAGATGAAAGATTAGCCAACTGATCACGTGTCAAGAAAGATCAGGAACTCAAACTCACCTTCACACGCCACCTAAGTTCTAGAATGATGTTTCTTCCTAACATGCTCCTTCATTTTATCGGGTCGCCCGGTTGCATATGGACAACCCCTTAATGAATGTATGCATGGAGTCTTTGGGCAATGAAGAGATCGCTGATGACGGATCAGATCGGCTCGGCGGGCGAAGGTCGAGGGGCAGTTTGAAGTGGGACATTGGATGCGGCTACCGGCGCCGTGAGGCTTGGTTTGTTTTGGAGGCTGTTGGTGTCTCAACTTGACGGTGGTTTTGATGTGTGACTTTCCAGTAGTGGTTTTGTCGCATAAGCATGTCTCGGGGGTTGGAGACTCGAGAGACATCGTATCCATACTGGGAGCCTGGAAATCAAGCTCAAACTCCATGAGATAATTGTCGATTTCGTTATAGAATGTATATGGATAGGTAGGTAAGTTCTGGAGGTCGATATTGGAATTAAAAGAAGGCATGTTGTTCCAGTTGAGAAGAAGCGTGGGATCGAAAGAAGCCATGTTGTTGTTCCCGTTGGGGAAAAATGTGGGATTGAAAGAAGGTACGTTTAGGTTCATGTTAGAGGGAGTCCCCTGACTCTCGTCAATTAAGTGCCCATTGTAGATTGGAGTGGAAGTGGGCGAGCTGAAGTTCATATCGTCAAAAGCTAGTCTGTCCTGGCTATTTGGATCCGCGATAAATGCAAGAGGAGGGAATGGAAGAGAATTAGACATTAAGAAGTTGAGGATGGCACAGGCAAGCGTGCGATGTTAAGAAGGATGAATCAATATAATACGTAGCTAAAAGGCAGAACTCTTGAACTTTATCTGTCTTCACTCATGGAATCGAGGATGTATTTATCTGAACCAGGTTTATGAGATGAGCGCCAGGCAATGCGATAAGTCCAGTAAGTAGTATATGCAAGAGCAAATAATGGTCCTCGACGCTTGGTCCAACTTACAACGCCCGCTGCAGGTCAGACTGTGCAGGACATTCTTTTCAAATGGTCGTCCATCAGTGGTCATCTGAAACATCGCACACGTTGGTTGCGCAACAGAGATGGTTGTCTCATGAAACTTTTATGAGTATGGCTCTGCATCTGGCATGCAGAGCCACCATATTCGCCGTCAGCAATACTGAGGCCTGCGTTGAACGAATCGAAAGGTAGAGTCATATGCATACGCAGATCTGTAGGTGTGGCTAGAGAGGGCTGATGGATGGAGAGGGCATACATCCGCATAAACCCAACTCCATGCCTGTATTGCGCGCGCAAGGTCTTGAGATGCCCTGAAGGGATATACCTAGGTAGCATAAGAGCCTAATAGATCTATAAGTGTGTACAAGCCATAAGTCGGATACAAGTGGTAGAATCGATGATTTGACCAATAAACAATTTACTCTTTTTACTCGACAGGAATTGCTTTCGGGGATTCAGATTGATTGTTGAAAAAAGTAATTGGTCAGTAATTGGTCAGTAGCGAGAAAGCCCTGTAAATTGTTTGTTAAGAATCTCGGTAGCAAGGCAATTGGGAAACCCCTGTGGAATGAATCTCTAAACTGATTGTTGAAGAGTTGAAGAGGTACTCGAGTAGTTAGTTGGGTAATTGGTCGGTAGCGAGGCAATCGCGGGATCACTCCCAACGCTTCGTCACGACCTTCACGCCCGCCTACTCAGAGTTCAGATATTTACATTGGTTCTCCGTCCTTACAAGTGCACTTCTTACTAAGTTACTACGGGTCTGACCGTCTGATAAGTATACCGTGTTTTTTTTTTGATCAGGCTTCAAGGGGCCACCGACTTGCAATTTTTCAATTCCCAACTGCACGGCTAGAGGCCGTACATTATTCCAATGAAGGCTATGAATGATTAAGCGCCGTGAATCTGCGACGGATCGATCTCGGGAACCTTGCATGAACCAAGGCCAAGGTTACAGTAGCTCTCCCAGCCTCCTTCCAATCTTCAAATTTGTGAGACATTCAAACCCTGTAAATCGTTGGTACTCTTTGGTTGGACTGAAATCGCGGAGCGGGCAGCCTAACACTTGCTAACCATTAAACCCCAATAGCTCCTGCATTTTCTAAGATCCAATCTGCCTATACCTTAACTGGTCATGGATTCTTCACCTGATATACAGATGCCTAGTAAGCACAAGTAAGCACACCCCCGTACAGATTTAAACAATTTTGAACATCAAATTTCTGCGTGCTAAGCAATACATATGTGAATGTTCCATGTGAACTCGAATTTTTTAGACAAATCATTGAGTTTGAGAAAGATATCACAAGACGAGAACTTATATTCAACAATCTTGATCGTACACAGCAAAGTTTTCAGTTCAATCACTTGCTCATAGCCGGAATATGGAATATGAAAATCAACAAGTTTGTGCGAAAGTTTTCCGCAATATTGTTACTGATCGAGCTTCTGAGCCTTTATCTTAAATGATCAATCATCGCAGCTTGACATATACAATAGACTTATCCGGTCCGAGAGAATATTAGAAGGTATATGTAAATTAAGAACTCGATATCTTTGGCCCCGGACTCCGGAGTCATGAATGAGCGAAAGATTAAACAACTCTATGCCACCTGACGGTGAAACGTTATTGCAACCTGAACATGACATCGATTGGAACATGCTCGTTAGTAAAGAGCCTGTCCCTATTAGTCCAAGCATACCCGATGTCGACTCGAACAGCAGTTTGCCTATTCCTGCTCACGCTCCTGTGCCGCAGAAATATCGGCTACATATTCGCGACACCTGCCAAAGGTCCTTTATCCGTCTGGAGCATCTCAAACGGTATGAGAGGTCTCATACGAAAGAAAGATCTTAGAACTGCCTTGAGTGTACAAGGTCTTTGCGCGTCGAGACCTTTTACTACGCCATCAGACAAAACTACATCAAATCACATCTTTGACACAGGTCGCACGGCCAAATATATCGAGGCGCATATCCGGCTCTTCATTCACGCTTTCTGATAGCGAAGCTCAAGGAACCCCCTCTTTTGACGAGTTCATGTATAAACCAGTACCTTTACCTTGCAGTGCGGTTATTTATCGCTAGTTCTGGAGACTATGATCCATTAATGCGTGATTGGCCTACGCCTCATGAATAATCAGAGGCATCTGAGATCAAAGATTATGAAGCCGCCAATTTATCGGTGCGACAAGCCCAATGGCAGTCATTTGGATTGATAAGTTCGGGAGAATACTTACAGCTACTGTTTGAGGATGAGGCATTGCCTATCGCATCTAAAGGAATAAGTCTGGTGGATCAAACATTTGTTCAGTACCCTACTCCTGGTGACGGCTTCTATCAACGGCCCGATGATAATTTCTCTGGAGCCGGCGATCAATTCAATCGCAGTATGGACAACGACTCAATACCGTTGTATAGTCCACCCCACCCCAGAGACATAAAAATGCGCCGACTAAGTGCCGCCATCGGATCAGAGGATGGTAGAAATTTTGCTTTCAAGAACCTACAAAAGGCGAACAAAGATATCATCCGGAAATTACGAGACGAAGCGATGGCTGCTCAAAATAAACCAACTGCAGGTTTTCCTTCGGCATCACTATCCAATGCATCGTCTTCACCTCACTTCGCACTCGATAACCTCTAGCCACCGTGCCCGTTTGGGAGTTTGAGAATTATGCTCAATATCATTAATAAAGTTTGTAACGGATCTCGTGAACCGGCCTAATACAAAAATCAACGCCTATGGTAACAACGGCTCTTGGTACGATGAATCTATTACACCAGGTTCCAGTTTCAGCGATTGGTATGTTCTTTTGGAAATTCCGAGGGATGAAGCGCCACAGAGTACTTATCCTCTCATGACACGATTGAGGTGACCGTGGTCGTCTATTTATTCAAGCGAAGGCGGGGAATGTCTAGCAAGAGTTTTGATACTGTAATCAATACATCTGCTGGTCGTGTAAATCCATCAATAAAGGACTATTGAGCATAGAAAAGGAGATGCCGAACACGGGGTAAACCAACCGAGCCGGTCTAGCCGAAGTAATGCCGATGGGTGGCATCTTCGGGCGACCACGTGCGCAAACCCCAGCAGGTCTTGGCAGAGGTTCTGCGCTGTCACTTTCTTTAACGAGCACTTTGATCTTCACAACCCTTGTTGTATCGATAAGAAATTCACCGCCACTCTTGAATTTGGAGACTGCGATTGCTCAAGATGCAAAGAAACGTATCCAGAGATGCGTACACTGCTATACAGACAGATGCCCACACACCTCCCCGATCCAATGAGATATCAGGATTCAATGTGTGGGCCATGTAACAGCTCGTCTGAAGGCGAAGCTTTGCGGCTCTACAGGTAAGCACTCAATGGGTCAATGGCAAGGGTTGGGGTATGAAATTTGTCGGGTCCAGCCATATCTCTTCATTTCCTCGTATTCTCTTACACAATCACAACAAACGGTCCCCCCAAGAAATGTCGAATATTGGCACTGAAGAACTATTGAAGCGACTCGACGATCAACATCAAGCTTACCTCGAGACATTTAAGCTGGTTCATGATGCTTTAAGTAACAGTTTCACAAATAAGAGTACAACTGTCAGTGCACCACAAAACACTGGTTCGATCCGAACATTTACAAAACCACGAAGAAGATCTACGAAAGACGAAGGTGATATCCCAGCAATACGTCCCTCGACACTTCACAGCTCTGTCTTGTCGGGAGACAGTGATGATAGCGATGATGATGGTGAGCTATATGTTCAAACGCCGCTCAAGTCATTTCAATATGGCGCAGAACAATTACGACAGCATTTCAGAACTTACAATTTCACGGACGCTGGACATGTAATACTACAAACCGTGATCACAAAGAATGGACGACTTCTAGATCCTGTCCTATTTCCGGAATATCATAGAGCTGATCGATCTCATAACTCCCATTATTCGGTGTTTGATGTGGGAAAGGATGGAGCTCCTCTGTCGAGACGAGATGTTGTTAAACCAGGTACCACCAAGATCGATTCTGCTATATGGCAAGCGGTTAAGGTGAGCGAAGTCATCTACCATAGTATCATCATCGCAACTAAGATTTTGAGTGAAGGATTTGAATAGCGACCCCGAATCACATCGACAAGCTGTTGGCCGGATCACGTAAGTCTCTTTACCATTCCCTATAATGGGTTTTTATCAACCGACTAACATACATACATAAAGAATTGTTCGAGAGCCATCTCCTGTTATATTTGGAGCCTTGCATCTTACCTTGAATGAGACTTTCGACATGGATGAATTATTCAATCATCTAACCTCTGACGAAGTAACATCTGTATGTGCTCAAGCTTCATCAAATTTCTTCATTTGCTTATAATGCAGACCAACATCATGCGGCGACCGTTCTCGGCCGATAGCCGCCAACAGAAGTCCTTTGTTTTTAACTTCGAATACTGGACAATCGTGGGAGAAGAGTGTCAGCCAATGCCTTGGCAGCTGGCTGATAAAACTCCGAGTACTTCAAAAGATCATATTCCCATATCAAGATGCAATTCCGTGGTGGCTCTCTCGTTATCCGGTGATCCGGTCCGGAAATTGAGGAACCCTGCTAGGCGTGCTAGGACAGACTACGGGTATGTTTATGATCCATGGGCAGCATGGCATGTTCTCAATATACAATGTTACCCTGACCATCGCCATACCATGGATGTTCACGATTCCACAAAGCATTACGTCAACGGACCTGAAGCATTCCTTCATACTCTTCTTTCAGAGTTCAAGGATGCAGAAAAGAGATTCGAGGCAATATATATGAAGATTAGCAAGCTTGTGTCACCACCCGTAAGTTAGATTTCAATCATTAGTCGACTATCGATGGCTTACTGAAAAATTCCTCAGGCCAACTTCATGTTCGATGGCGAAATCAGAGATAAATTGCTATTCGAAGATGAAGAATTTACTTACTCCCGCCGCTATTTCTGGGCCTATCAAACCCTCGGCCTCTTGAAAAATGGACTAAAGGCCATAATGGATAGCTACGAAGACACATTTACGGAAGATGTTTGGGAGGGAAATCATAAAACGCTGTGGCCCATGTTAGATCCGGACTCTCATCGAAATAAATACTGGCAAAAACGAATGCAAAAACTAAAACTAGATTTCGATAAACAGATGGTCAATCTATACAAACTTTACGAAGAAACCGACCAGAAGATGAAGGAAATCAGAACATTGAGGGATCAACTTTTCTCGGGTACCAGTGTTTTGGAAAGTAGGAAGAGCGTGGAGATGGCGGCAGTGACAATATTACAGGGTCACAATATCAAACTCCTGACTATGGTTTCGATATTCTTCCTTCCCCTCACGTTTGTGACCTCTGTTTACGGTATGACGAACATGACGACTGATCAGGACCTTACTCCTTTTGGTATAACATTGGCAACTATTTGCGTCCCATTCTTCGTTTTGGTTGGGGCGTTGAATACGACAAGTGGGATGCAGTTTTGGAGAGTCAGGTGGTATAGATTTCTGGGGCGATTTGGGCAACAGGGTATTCACTCTTCGTCTTCATCCTCATCGATCAACAAGATTTCATCATTAGTTGGAGGTATGTATATTCTCAAGGACAAGCAAAGAAGGATAATAGACCGCTAACGATCTCAAGATTCCGCACAACCTAACCCTAGTACAAGCGGAAACCCAATAACAATTGCCAACGATAGACCAAAGTCTCTTCCACACTCATATTCAATCTCCACCGCCCAATCACTTGCAGCCCGCAAAGAACTTGCCTCTGACCCGGGTCGACCCTCCCCACCAAAGTCTCCCTTCTCGCCATCAACCACACCCTTATCACTGACCATGAAACCAATCCTAGAGCATCCCGTCACGATACCCATAAAATCGCACACACCTCCATCAAGACCAAAATATACCTCAATCTCTTCAATCGATACCATTACAGCTAAGACAGGTCCGAGGCCTAGCTTGACGAGGAGTGCGAGCTGGTGGGAGACGGCGCTTAAGAAGGGAAAAAGGACGATTGGCGACAAGACGGAAGGCTTCGGAGGAGTATAAGATGAAGATCTTTATTCGGGGTTGCCTAGGATGAGGTATATATGAAAAATGTTGTTCCTGAGTTTGAAACTCCTGTGAGCTATGTCATCTTTGTGGGAAACTTAGGCAGTTTGGTACGTCGCGAATACGTATTTCAAAACCCCTGATCTACCTCAAAGTTCGTACTGTGGTCGTGAACGGAAGAGGAAGACAATCATTGAGAGAAACACCAGTCTCGAAAAGTTTCTGAATGGCAAGCCATTCCCACACTGTGACTTTCTTCATTGTTCGGACCTGTGAAACCATACCTAGATAATAAGTATATTGTCATCTCTGGACAGACCTCATCATGATTATCTCCCGGCACTTAATGAGAAACTTTCAGTGAATCAAAGATACTGATTTGATAGTCTTCTACACGACTTTTCCTGAACCTTTCGTTCAACTTCTCAAGAAGCTTGCTCTTCTATACCAATCACCGCGAAGGAACAGGGAAGTGAATCTTATGATACTGATACAGAAGGCCGACATATCACTTTTCACCTTGATGGATATCGAAAAGAACATTCAAATTTGTACAAGTAGCTGTCAAGTCCATCTCGTCGAGTACATGTACATTCAAGCCATAGTTTAACACGCAAACAAGGTGTTCCTGGCAAGATATAACACTCTGAATGTCCCAGAGCAGCTCATTTTCCACTCCAACAAGGTGCTCTACTTCGAATCACACTTCCTGAATGCTCTTGCTCTTGCTCTTGCTCTTGCTCTCCAGCAGATGAACTTCCACCACCACCGCTGCAACTATAACTATTTAAGCAACCTTCCTTGGAAAAATCTCCCCAAGCTCCTTTCGGATCTCAACATAAGAACATCCACAATACAATACAAATACAAACCACCCCTCAACCTCAAACAACACATCGAAGCCAAAAACATCACACACACGAACGAAACAAGCTCAACAAAACACAACAAGTACACAACTAACGCAAGAACTCACGTACTAAATACACATTAAACCCTCTACATCAATGGGGGCAACAAATACTTGGTACTGTCTCTCATGCAAAACCTCCCAATACGGCTCCGTATCAGCGGTTCGATCGTGCAAGTACTGTAACTATACAATGAGTATATGTCATGAGCCTGGAGGTATGACTGTGGCTGTAGAGGCTCCTACCAAGGATCGGGAGAAGGATCAGATTGTTGTTGATGATGTTGGTGAAAAGGGAATGGGAAATGGAAAGGAAAAGGGAAACGCTGGGTCGAAGACGGGCAAGTCAAACATGGGCTGGTGGGGGTTCTGTCATTCAGTCACTTGATTGATTTGATGGATGGATGATTTACTAGTATCGACCTCGGGCTGCTGGTAATAATTGAGGGCTACATTATTATGGTTCCCTTTAGTCTTGCTAGTTTCGACTTCCCCCCGAAATTGCATTCGCTTTCTCGGTTTCAAGATACGCCTTATAGGCGTACCAAACTGCTGTTGTACCCAGTGCAAACGGGACATAACTAGATAATCTCGGATTAGTCAGAAAATAGGAAAATAGAATGATCAAGACCTACTGCTTTAGAATCTCTCGGCAAAGAGTTCTCCAAAGCCCACCAGCCCCATGTTTCCCCTTCATTCCTCCCCCTATATATGTATGAATAAGAATAGATCTCAATCTCTTAAGGAATTAGCTTACAGAGCCTCCCATTCTGAGAAATCAATGTTAGTCATAAATGCACAGATGTCAAAATATTGAGGAAACATACCTTGCTATCTCAAGTAGCAGCCTGTGAATATAATATATTAGCTGTGATTTAAAGAATTGATACAATATAGTAATGTAATAAAGGAATCTTACTACTCAATTTTCTCGTTCTCTTCCTGAGAAAGCGCGGGATTGTTAATATAGGATAGAAAGGAAATTGTCAGTATCTTCATATATGAATGCTGAAACCCATAATGATATTCTGTACTGAAATACTCTATAAGCGACACTTGGATAAAAAAAATAACAGTACATACCGGACATGTTGACGAATCTTGATGAGAGTTGGAAGGAGGAAAGGCAAACAAGAGCAGAGGTTGAATCATGGTCGAGTAGACGAATCTTGATGATGGTTGCGGAAGGGTTTAGGGAAAACAAAACTGAAATTGTATGATAGTCCTGTTGACGAATCTTGATAATGATTGTTGGAGAGTTGAGGGAAAACGTAAACTGAGATCGGAATATGATCGAGTTGAGGAACTTTGATAAAGTATGAAAGGATCAAAGGAAATGAAAAGCTGAAGCAGACTCAAGTTCGAGTTGACGGATTTTTGATGATGATGATTGATGGTTGATGGATGGTTGAATGAGTCGAAATGAAAACGAAAGGATGAGATTGAGATTGGAGCTAGTAGTATTGTGGTTGAGTTGACTAAAAAGGGAAGGAAGCAGATCAGCAGACTCAAGAGGAAAGAGGGAATGAAGCAGGGAAAGAAGCAGCAACAAATGGTGGACAAATCGGAAATCAATATAAGAATACCTACACCTCTCGATATCTTCAAAGATAATTCAGAGATCGATAGAGTGAAGTAGAGTGCTTTTTGGCGAAATTGAGAAAGAAGTGAGTGGTTGACGCAGTATGCGTGTTTCTGCAATTGAGATGAAAGTAGAGGAAGGAAGGGAACGGAAGGGAAGGGTTTTGATGTTCATGATTTACTTGTGTATGTATGTTGTCACGTTACTTACCTTGGTAGTTTGCGAAGGTGCGAGGGCTAAACACAGTGTATTCAACGGGTGATGATGGTGATGCAGGTAGGTAGGTAGGTAGGTAGGTAGATGCCTCTGGGTACTCACGGTTTGAGTTGAGCTGGGTTGGGTTGGCTTGGCTTTTTACTTCAATCTACTGTATACTTGAGTATTAATTATGATCATTTTAAAAGGGTTTATGCTTAGGTACCTACTGAGTAGTAGTTTTGTGTGGAATTTATAGCTACTATAGTGTAATTATAGGTTTAAAGTTGAGGTTTGAAGTTGCAAATCTATGGGTGTCCATATATCTATCCATCATACTGTACTGGCATACCACAACAGATAAGCCGAAGTTTTCTCTCATTCCTTTCATTGCGCCTGTGAAGAAAACTGTGAATTTGCTTGATTTTACCTTCATTGAATAGAACCAAACCCATTACTGTACCCGATAACTCAAATCCCTCAACTCCCAACGAACATCTCATCTCCTCATCTCCTCATCCGATCAACGTCAAGAATCACCTCTTCACCTCTTCCCTCGCCCCATTCCACCCCCCTAAATTTCTAATCCACATCCGAATTCCTCTGCCACGGCTCATAATAAGACCTCTTCCCACCATAATAATCATGCTTCCACTCGCCAGTAATCTGATCCCAAACCCAGTACACAAACTGACAATTTCCTTTCTGGCATTTTCGAGTAGCGGTACCGACGTAGCATCGGTTCGACGTTCCGCATGTGCAGCGCCAGATAGTTGTGGAGGGGGGTTTGAATTTTGAGTGGGAGGCGGAGGATCCCATATTGAGAGTTTGTTGTATCGGTACTTTCTTTATGCAGAGAGAGTGGTTGGTGGTGTTGTGTTATTGTGGTATTGTGGTATTGTGGTATTGTTGGGTTGTTGTAGAGACAATGAGACAATGATGGTGGAGGGAGGTGGGGAGGAAAGGAGGGAGAGAAGGTGGTAGGTTTTTAATTAGAATCTTTGGTATCGAAGTTTGGAGATTTCATCCATATGATGTGAATGATTGTATCTATATGGATGTTTATATGAATGGCTTTTATCATCTGTATGGAATCGAAGAGTGGCTTCTATGTCTTTGAATGTGATCTCTGCAGTGAATTTCAGGAGCCTCAAATAATCCGAGCTCTATACGGCAGCGAGTAACTTACCGCAGATATTATCTCATGAAACCAACATTCATAAATCACTTCTATCCAGCCAATTGTTTACTCATCACAAGTGCAGATTAGACCAGGAATTGTTGAAGCAGATACAATATCACATCTACCCTAGATTACGGCCAGCACAATGATTCCTCCTCTCGATCTTCCCCCAGGGCTCAAGTAGCCAACTGTCAACCCCATACTCCCGATCCCTCACAAATTCCCCATTCATATATTCGAGTAACCCAACCCTAATACTCAATAAATCCACAACGACCCCCCTCACGATGCAACCGCGTATACAAACTGCGTCTCGTAACCTTCCATGCACCATCACCATCACCACCACTCTTCAATTCCCATAGTTCTTGCATTGTCTCATCGGTATATCTCGAACATCTTCGTTGTCGATCCCACAGACTAGACAGTGGAAATTTATATTGGGTTTTTTGACGGGAAAGTCGGGTTTTGTGGAGGAGACGTCGATTAATTTTTCTTTGCTTGAAGTTGAAGTGCTCATTTTTGGGGTTTGTTTGCTGTGCTAGGTGGAACTTGTGAGTTGAAGGACAACGCGAGAGTTTTGGTGGTTGAGGATGCGATGTTGTTGGAATGGAAATTGTCAGCGGTAGTAGGGAAGCAAGATACACAAACGTGGGCATGGTCAACCAAGACTTTCGAACCACTTTTGCCTTCTTGGTAAAATTTGGAACTTGTTGTGAATGAGCCAGCTTTGAAATACGTAAAGCGTGACTTAATAGATGACAGAGATTGACAGAAAAGGGGTTGTAATGAGTCAGCCCAATGTCGAACTTGCCAAAAACTGTATGTATAACGCCGAATTATGATCATGTAGTGGCATAAATTTCGTTGTAGCTGGCTAGTGATGAACGCGGTACCAACGATACTAAGAAACCAATTAATTACCAGCATACCGGCACTTTTTTCAGGGATTTCCCTCTCTGCCAAAGCACTTTTACATATCTGAGGAAACTCCCAAAGCATAAGATGGATTGGCTCTTGGATATGGTCTCCTAAACGAAATTTCCGAAGACAACGCGTGGAAATCGAAAGTCCGCGTATATGATCTGGTCTACCCCATTCGTCGATGCGTCCAATCTATCAATGGGACTACCCCATTCGTCGATATCGATGGGAGGGAACTCTTACCCGAATAGGCCGTCCCATCGGTTGAATAGGATGTATGCGCAAAGTTTGATATTTAATATTGACAAATGGGATAGTCTCATTCATCGATATCACTGTGAATCAATATTGGAGGCGACAACGAAGTGGAATAATATTATAAATAATGAAATAATAAGATAATGAATAGTAAAATAATAAAAGAGATAATGAAAATATCAAAAAATATCAAAAAATAATAACAAAAACTTCGAATTTTGCGTATACGTCCTACGTCCCATTCAACTGAAGGGCCTATTTGGGTATAGTCGTCCATATCGACGAATGGGGTAGACTAGATCGCAGTCTACATCTTGTGTGTAGAGACGATAGACGATGCTGTGTCTAAATATTTTTCCAGTACCGCCTTTCTGCATCCCTCACATATCCTTCCTCGCGCATCCGAATCTCTTCCTCCTCTTTTTCTTCGAGTTCCTTCTGACGTCCATGCTCACAGTAGCACAAAAACGGAACTACCACAATAAATCAGAAAATGAGGCAGAAATAAAACCAAAAGTATCGTGCTTCCTCTGCTGCCGCCACAGGATCAGGCTTATGATTGAGTTCATCGTTGGGGACGCTCAGGTACTGGCAGTTGGAAGCACAGGTAAATTTTCCGCAATGAGTCGCAAGTATCTGGTTTATGACTTCGGGAGAGATATCCTCCATGCTGATAGATGCGCCTTTGGGGGTATTGTGTGGGTCGTCGGTATCAGAATTTCTGACTGTGATGGAGTTGGTAGGAAATTGTGCGTGATTAGCGCTGAGTATCGGGGTCGGAAATGACGAAATCGACGTCGTTGTTGTAATGGATGAAAACAAAAACACTGGTGGAGGTACCATGACTGTCAATGTCAATGATAGTTTACTTGATTTGATGTCCTAGGAGATGTTTTTGAAATCGTAAATCGAATTGTTCCTGTTCTTTTTCAACTTTCTTGCGCGTGCTCCCCAGTAAATACCTATTATTTGAATTAATGTAAAATCCATTTGAAGAAAATCAAAAAACAGAAGATTACCTGGAAGAAGAGGATGATTATGTTTTAGTGGCTAGCTAAGCACAATAAGTCTTTATATAGCGTCGGGGGAATTCCGGTACACACACGCAAAAGTCGTCATTGAACCAGATCTAAACACTCACGTGCCTCATTTAGAAGAATTACTCGTGAAGCTCGTCCAACTATATGTAAGAGTGCCATATTGACCCAAGCTACCAAGTATAGACCAAGATCAACGACACGGCTTGGTAGCCAAGAATTGGAAGATTTCGCGATCGAACATCGGGAATGTTTGTTGACGCAATCATTGCACGATCTTTTTATTTGAGAGGAAACTTAATCTGAGCAAGCACTACCGCTGACTTCAGAGCCTCTGCACGATTTGTCTAGATTCGAACTATAATCAGCAGGTTATTGTAATCGCACTTACTGGTGAATAAACTATACTAGCCACCGCCTATACACAGCTGTATAGGAGAGCCTTGAAGATCGCCACTTCTTGCAACCAATTCGTAGATATCATTGTCCTTCTGTAGGTCAAGAAATATCTGACCAGTTGGTAAATTAATTGCTTTCTTCCAGATCTGTGCCAATACGATGATGGTCTTTGAAGCTGCGGAGTAAAAGTGCACATAGATGACAGGCTCTACCATCGGACGTCCCGTTTGCCGAGGCTTTGAGGTACGCGGCATTCTCATACACAAAGTCATGAATAGACTGGATACGAAGTAAGGTTATCTCACCATCGACCAAGTTTTCCACGTACAAAGAGGAGCATATCTTACATAAATGCCGCATTATACCGAGGTAGAGCTGGGTGAAGATAAACTGTCGCAGAGTCTGACAAATAATTCGTAAAGCTGAAGATGCGAACAAGATGCTGAGGAGGATGAGCGGCTCATAAATTTTGAAACTAAGCCGGACTAAGTACTCGAGAATTCTCCGAAGACCATCATTAATGGGAATAAGGACAATGAGATCGAAACAAATGCTTGAGTAAATTCCAATTAAAGAACTTAAAGATATTGATACATTACTGTGACGTCTCTTTTCAATCTTTTGATTCGAACCTTCGTGTAACGCCTTTCCAGACCCGTTTAGTATATTTGACTAGTTCGATGACTTGGTCGATCTGCTATCTATTCAAATAATTAAATAAGGCTCAGCCGAATCATATAATGATGTCCTCGTCACGTTTACCATTGGTCCAATTTATTTCAACAGAGCAAGTTTGAAGATTCAACGTGAGGCGGGGTGTGAGGGGGAGCTCAATACATGGCAATCTTCTCGTCTGATCCACAGAGACCACATAAATCCAATCGAAAGACGGCTGACTTTTTCGTTTGAGAATCTTCATGTATCCCAGACTAGGAGTCGCTGTAGATCTACAGTTCTGTCACCAGTGTCAGGATGAATAAACAAGGTGAACTGACATGGCTTGCAATCACTGCCAGTCTCCGCATATATTTCGTATACAGAGAAATAACTTCGAATGAAGTAATCACAGTCGTTAGCACCGAAATTGATGACGGACGATATGTAGCAGTTGTCTTGTCGTTGGGTTCCTTTAATTAGGTGATTGTTTATGTAATCATAGACTCGGTTACACAAAATAGCCCAAGCTTCAAATTCAGGGGAACATTAAGGTTAATGAGGGCACGAGCACGAGGGCTTCCATACTCCGTACACTGACACAAGATAATGCAATGCAAAAAAGAAGCAAGAAGTGATTGATATAAAGTTCTCATCGCCGAATCGAGATCTTTTGATCGATCTATCTCTAACCGTAGCGCCCAAAACACCAACGCTGCCTGCAAATAACCTAACCCAATGACCTTAATCTCGTCGCATCATTATCATCATTGACATTATCGATTTGGTCTCTGGTCAACAACTTGAAATTCTAACCCTTCTGCTTCGAATACATGGCCAGGCCGCAGAGCATCTGTGTAGATGTTTCTTTCCTCGTGAGGATGGAAAAGTCCGGTCTGTTTACAATTTAGAACAGCCGGCATACCTGGAGGGTCAGTTAGACGGAAAACTCCCCACCTATGTATTCATTAGCACATGCCATCGATGGGATATAGATAAGAGAAAATATCACTTACGAAGGACTTTTACTCGGTGCGCAAACAATTGCAATACTTTCAGGCATCATAATTTGATACCCAGAATGTGTATGTAAATCTCGACTACTCATGAAACAACTTTGTGTAGGATGGGTATGTATCCATCCTAAAACCATTAAGTCTTCAGATGCGCAGTAATCAAAGAAAGCACCCTCATTGGTAGTTTCACACGTATCGCTGGTACTCTTCTGTTCTGGGATAACGAGTCGAGACACGAAGAGAGCATTTGATATTAAGGTTCCGCATAACATTCCGCAAGTTTCAAGATTCGAACGTGTATTTGAGGCTGCGCAGGCCAGAAATTGTTGTCGCAGTGTCGGTGGAAGAAAGACTGTTCTAAGTGGTTTTCCATTTTCGAGATATGCTGAGGGTCGGAAAGTGAACTTTGGATCTTGATCAACTATATCGGATGATGGGCTCTCTCGCATATCCAAGGATTGTTTTTCAGGTATTAGCGGAGGGTTTTCGTACGGGGGTGGCTCAAATGATTCCTTTGGTGGCTTCGGAGGAAGACGACCAGGAAGTGAGGATATTTTTGAGTCATCAATAATGAGAGGTTGAGACTTAGAGATCGATGGATATCGGTATTCGCTGCTACCATTCCTAGCCGCTGTTTGCGCATATCGTGCAGGTCGGGTAGAGAGCTTCGCAGATCTCTTCCTCCCTCCATCCGGCACAATATCATGTGAACCATCCAACCTTCTCCTTGTGGCTTCCATATTTCGGCGCATGTTATCGTCCTCATTGTGACGACCAGAGTTGGATAAGGCCGCTTCCCAATCATCCCATAGCCCGGCGGTCCGTCTTTCCTGCTCCTCCTCCTCACTCACACCTGCTTGTCGAGTAGCACGTCGTGCGGCATCTCTCCTTCTAATCTCTTTGTGTGCTAACTTCACGGCCAATTCGCCATTTTCCGCAGCAGCTAATGTAGCTGTATTTCCAGCAATCGCGGGATCAGAAGCCGCCAGATCTGCTCGAGATGAGGGTCGTGATATATCGTTTTCTCGCGCTGCAGGAAATTCTTTCCTTCTTTCCAGAGCCCTCTGCCAGTTATTGTAGCGCGTGTTTATCTTGGGTTTTAACCCCTCTAGTTCATCCAACACAACTGGGAGAATTTTCTGAACAGCCCTCAAGCCACTTTTAGTTTCCAAGTCTTTCGCAGATGGATGTCCTGGTAGCTTTTCTGCAACTAAAGCAGCATATCGCATGAATAAAAGGTAGGCTTGTTGATCATTGCCTTCTGCTTGGTAAATATGCGCCTACCGAAGTTAGTATTACCGAAAAACACTCCAAAGTAACTGAGTATTCTACCAACCTCCCTCAAAAGTGTATCGGCTGTCCTTAACCAATATTTCAGTGCGATGGTAGGATTAAATTCAAAGTCTGAGGCTTTGGCGGAGATTTCTTTGATGCTCATGGGCTTCGAGATCTGTAACGTTGACCCCGCCATGATTTGTAGGATGTGTGTCCAGGATGAATTGGAGGGAGAGAGTAGAGAGTAGAGAGTAGAGAGTAGAGAGGAGAGAATGTCAAGTAAATGGAAAGTTGTTCAACAAAATCATGGATATTCGTAAATAGGTGAAAGAAACAGAAAAGGGATAAATATAGGTTTTCATTTATATTGGCTGCCTTGTCTGATGATGTTACTTGTGCTTGTTAGGTATTATTTATTATTGTTTTGTTAGAGGTTAGATCCCTCAAGGTGCCCCAATGTAAGGAGATCTAAAGCGGTGAAAGGATATGTATGGCAGAATAGCCTTGCAGCCTTCCATCAGCCACACTTTTAAGCATGAACCTGTCACCAGCCACATAAAATAGATTAAGCCTTTTTTTGTTCAGCCTTATTTACTCGAGTACTAACTAAGCCTTGCCTACCACGAAACTTTTTGCTCTTCCTCTATTCAGTAATACTGGCTGTAATTCGACGGCACTTTTCATCTTGTACGATTTTTAACGGTCACCATTCTCTCAATTCATCTCGAGTGTATCATAGACTTTGATGTTTCGCATTTATTTGCACCCGGGTAGAATTAATCTGCTTAGATGTCGGGTCAATTTACAACCTTCGAGCCTTCGACAAATTCATTCCTCGTCGATTTATAATCTACCGAAAACTTCCAAGTCTTCAGAACTTCCAACGCCTACGGATGAGAATATTCCAGTCAAGCGAACGCGCCGGAAGACTGTCACCCCCAAAGTCGTTGAAGGACCAGATGAGTTGCTGGTGAAAGCAAAGAAAACTAGGGGTAGAAAATCTGCGACCTCGACAGATGTTGAAGAAGATATATCTGCAATTGAACCAGTGAAGCGTGGTCGTAGGAAGTCTGCGGCCTCTGAAGGTGTTGAAGAGGATCTTTCTGCAATTGAACCGGTGAAGCGTCGTAGGAAGTCTGCGACCTCGAAGGCTATTGAAGAAGATGGTCCGGCGGTGGAACCAGTGAAGCGTAGGCGTAGGAAGTCTATGACCTCGGAAGATGTTGAAGAAGATACTCTCACAATTGAACCACTGAAGCGTCGGAGGAAGTCTGCGACCTCAGAGGCTATTGAAGAAGATGGTTCGGCGGTGGAACCAGTAAAGCGTAGGCGTAGGAAGTCTACGACATCGGAAGGTATTGAAGAAGATGATTCGACAGTGGAACCAGCGAAGCTTAGGCGTAGGAAGTCTACGAGTGCCGAAAGTGTTGTAGAGAAACAAGACGAATCGATCACACATACCTCCCCAAATACTTCGGACTCTATTTTTCCCCCAGCAGAGCCGGTGAAACAAAAAGCAGCTCGGCCGAGGAAGGCAAAAGTACTAAATTCAGAACTGGAAGGAGAACCAGTAATGCGATCAGCGAGCCGTCTTAAAGCGGCAAAGTTGCTGGATGCTGAACTGGAACAACAGTCCGCGAAACGTAACTCTTCGTTGGAGGCAAATGTAGATGATCCAGAATCCCAAGAACGCATGGAGGAAAATAACTGTTCATCCGAAGAACCCAAACCCATCAAATCCCGCATAAGAAATGATGATCGGATAGATGAAAAAGAGTTCATCAAAATTGATCCTACTTTGAAAAGGTTCTTTACAGATAGTCACAAAATGGGGTCAGCTATGGGGGATAGAACACGTATAAACATCGTTAACGACGCACTGTGTGGTAAGAAGATTTCCTTCCTTGCTATGAATTGATATTTAGTAACTTAATGTAGATGATATTTTGGACCGTTTGAAGCCGTCGCTGTTAAAGCATGTTGGCTGCGACGTTATCGACATAAATCCAGGTATAGGGTTATGGTCATCTAAAATCCATGATGTTTTGAAACCTCGAACACATCTCCTCATGGAACCTGATGCCAAGAAATATATTCCCTACCTCCAACCTCTTCTTGATGCAAAAGATTCTACCTATCAGCACATACCAAAACCCGGAACTGTCTGGGAACATCTTGGACACGTTACAACCCCAACCTTTTTACCTCATCAGGTAAAACTTTCACCAGATGATCCCAAGATCAATGAACCAAATAATACCCTGCTTGTGATTGCAAATCTTGGCCATTTTCCTAGAAAGAGATTTCGTGGGTTTGAATCCATCTCATCACTAGTCTTGTATCAACTTCTCGCCGCAGCAAGATCGCATGCATTATTCCATCAGTATGGTCTCATCCGGATGCTAGTATGGATACCGGATATGGAGAAAACAACGTGGTTGGTCCGCAATATCGCTCAAATGCGTAAAAATGCCGTGGAAGCCCAAATAACTACAAAATATATTCGAGAAATTGCAAGTTCGACGGAGGACAACCACCGATTTGTAAGAGATTCTGAGGTTGCCCAAAAAAATTCGCTAGATGTCATCAGTAATATGGATAGAATGGGTATAACAACCCCCAAACATAGACAAGGGTCAATGGAGATTCAAGCTAGACAATCACCTGTAGTTAGGGATGCAGTACAAGGCAAAGATTTTGATCGCTTCAAGAGAGCTTGGTCGGATGAATATACGAAGCTCCGGAGGAAGCTGGACGAAGGAACTCTACAAAAATTTGTGAAAGATGGAGAGGTGGTTGTGGCTAAAGGGACGAAGAAAAAAATCTACACCTACGAATTTCAACGTTTGCTCTTTCTGACTTCAAAGATTAAAGTCATCAATTTTCAGGGCCGGTTGACCGATGATCTAATCAATGATTACAATGAAATCAACAAGTTTCATGGCCGACTCACGGAAAGCAATCCCAATTCCGTCACACAACGTTCCAGAGATAAATTAAAAGCAATGATCGAGGCTTATGATGCCAAGGTTGCAAATCTTCCTATAGCTGCCCAAAAGATGTATAACGTCAGGCTCGATGGTGCGCGCATTCCTACAGAATTTGAGAAAAGAGAAACAGAGCCCCTCAAAGTATATGCAGCAGAATTTACACCTCCCTCCCAAATGTGCCTTTTGGATGTCCAGCCACAAGCTCTTTGGCCTATCCTCAGGGAAAACTACCCGGAGAACTATGATATCTTCGAATTCATTATTGGCACCATGTACGCAACTCCCGTTGAGTCAGTCTACGAATCGTTGGAAGGGTTATGGCCTGGCGCGCTTGAATACATAGTCGACCAGTGTCCTTCGTTAACAGACCCTTCGAAAGGAGGATCGTTCAGCCTGAAGCATATGTCGGTGAGATCGATGACGAATGATATGTTAAAGGAGATTATGGAGGCATGGATGAAGTGGCCATTTCGCCCGAGTAGGTTTGAATTGTTGGTCAAGAGTGGGAGTATGGTACATGACCCAGACAGTGCAGAGGAAGATGCGCTGGAGGGCGTGTGAGTATACTGCTATCCTGAATTCAATCAATGTATCAGAATATCCCGGTGTCGCTACTCTATTGTTTCTTGGGTGTCAAATTCATGTATCTAGATGCCAGCCTCACTTTGAATGCAGACATTATAAAGGACATTGATCTACCATCACACATGCAACGAAGTAACAAATTTGAACACAGGAAGGGACAGTCTCACCTGCCAGTCGGAAGGATTTTGATGTTTGATGTATTGAGCTGAAGCTTAAGCTTGATGAGTTTAGAAGTAGTTAATTGGTTTGTGGGCTTTCAGCGCCATCTACGTTCACAGGTCATTCGTAAAGGATGTTCATGTGTTTATGTATCGTCAAACTCTTAATTGCTTCCTTGCTACAGGTTATAAATGGAATTTTTCTCTGTCAGCGTGCTGCTCATTCACAACATTGATGTTAAAGCATTGCAAATGGCATATAGTCTCCTTACAGCGGACCCAACCCTTTGAGAACCAAGTCATCTCGGAACAATTGATGACCTCACAATCAATGCCTCCACAATCAATGCATCTCAACAAGGCAATCTCTAAGACTGCTGCAAAACAAACACTCAATTTGCATCGAAATATTCGTTAAGAGCGATAATAGCTTCAGCAGCCTCCCTTCTACCTGTGGGGTCGCTGAGGTCAAATTTGCATGATTGATGCAACGTGATATGCGGCGGGTCTGATAATGGTTCCTTGGAGTAAATGTATCTGAGATACTTCGAGGAAAAATTACAATATACAATCGTAATATCAGTCTGATGAACGGATATAAGAAATCGGCTAATAAGAAATTAGAATGCTATTTTGTGAGGTTTAGCTGGCAAATCTTACCGTCGTTTCACAGCATCCAGTTCTTCGTGTTTTTCGTCAACCACCAATGACATTACAGACCCAAGAAGTTCGCAAAATTGTTGTGCGAGAGTTGTATGGGATATCGCTCCATTTCCCGAGCTATCAGCTTGGGAGTAAGACGATTTGACTTCAAGGCTGCAAACCAGTTCACTCTTCTTATTTATCCACGCTCTATTGTCAAACTGTATACGCCAAAGACCGCCGTCATCTTGACAAGTACAGTTGAGATGAGGTGAGACCAACTTGAAAGTATTTGGCGAAAGGAAGAATTCAGTGATGAATGCATTTTCCCCCGGTTCATTCGAGTATAGATCAACAATTGTCGAGATGAACTGTGAAGCCATATTCGCAGATACGGCCTCATGCTTTGTCCGATCGATTTGTTCTTCATAATCGGCTGGCTGGTCTGGTGAGAATGATGAATTAACATCGTTCTCTGCACGAGGCTGGAATACGGCGGGCTCGGCAACGCCAGGACCGACACGCTCAGGTGGTCCCATATTAGTGTTCAGTCCCGTGATGGTGGCGAGCGCAGGAACAACCGAGATGGTCCATTCGGTGTCCTGGTCTGGAGTGGGATTGCTGGGGTCATCTATCTCAGGATATGTGCCGTCGTCGTTCTTGTTTTCCGGAATGCTACACTTGAGTTTGAACGACGCAACAAGCGAAACCATGAAACTGTTCTTCGTCTTATTTAAAATGCGGTTAAACTTGACAGGTGTAAGAACTCACTGAGGAAATAACTGAGGTGGCCCTGGATGCGCTTATAGGCGAAGAAAGACCCAAATTTTCACCAGTTACGTAATTTGGGTCTCCTTGCCTCTGATGGGCACCCGCTTGACGCAGGCGACGAGAGACCTCCTGACTTGGTAAACGAGTAACATCGGCGAGAGAGACGAAAAACGAACCAAAATCGGGTACAGCGCGTAGGGTTCGGTGAGACAAGGTTTGCACATCCTCGAGGGAGTATGATTTGAGGGATTTAAGCCTGAATGGGTCTGCGTCTATACGGACTTTGGCCATATCCATATATTTCGCGAGAATCGGAATGTTGCCATCATGATCTTTTACCAGGACACGGTATGCTTGGAGATGATTTTTAGACCAGGAACTCCCACTTTTGTGTTTAAGGTCTTTGTTATAAAAGGTTTTGGGGCTTTGGCCAAATACGCGAAAAAAATCAGGTTGCGTTGAAGATATCGGATGAGATGAAGGATGATATGAAGGATGATATGAAGGATGGATGTGAAGGATGGATGTGAAGGATAAATGTGAAGAATGGATATGAAGATGAAGGATGGATGTGAAGGATATCTAAGACTGATAGGAAAGGGGGAAAGGGTTGTTCTTGTAGGTAAGGTATGAGAGGTGGTCTTACAAAATGTTCTTACTATTATGATTTGAGGCCAAATAAGTAATGAATTAGGCTAAAGTTGTACCCTGACACGTATCTCTACATAAATAGTAAAGATGTATCATAATTTATCCAATTAAACCCATCACTTATATCCGCCTTGCCAAGCCTATGTACCACCACACCACACACATTTGTTTTGAAGACTGAAGCTATTCAGAGTTGGGAGCTTAACGTATTGAGGGGGTAGAATCGTCGAATCATAACCTGGAAACTGATATCAATCAAAAATATATCTTCAGTTTGAAAGGATGGATTACCCCAAGAATTGCTGTCAGAAAGTAAACTACCAGAGAGTAGTAGTAACCTTAGCTTTTTTAGTTCCCGGTTATTTAAATTTTATTAAAGCAGCATCAAAAATAAGTAAAATAAATGGCCAATAAAAGACCAGAGAGTCTGTGGGGCAAGAGAGGGTCTTATAATACGGTACTTACCGCTGCAACTTATAGTTTGCGGGGAACGACTTTTCTGCCTAGCATTGTCAACGGGCTTTAGAGCATAAGGCCCGTGCCTCATACAATACAGAGAGGCGAATTCCAACTTCCAACTTGGAAATAAACAATAAACAAACCAATACCAATACCAATACCAATACCAATACCAATACCAATACCAATACCGTAAACCACGACAACAAGCAACAAATCGTGAATACACATAGGATATAGGTATGAACAGCTATCATTCTTATTAATAATAATAACAAGAACTATACTAATACTGTAACCAGTAGGCTTAAATCATGGCTGTCGCCGCCCACATCCAACCAGCCCCTGGTTCCTTACGCTCCATTCTTGTCAAAAACTCTACCACTCGACTCTTTGTTCATCCGCTTGAATGGACTATTGACCACTTAAACTTTCTTAATGTCAAAGTTGTTACATCTACTAGTATAATGGAGCCTGTAGTGGAGGAAGACAAACTTGGGGCATACGAGAGCATACATCAGGCACTGAAGAGAAAACATCTGTCAAAGATAATCCGGTATCTCGAAACCAAAATCAGCCCGTGTTCAAGTAGAGATTCCGCAATGCGAGAATACATCAAAACCACTGCAATTATTCAAAAGCTACATCCTATGGAAGCTCAAATGTCTTTTGCATATAGTCGTTGTCAATATGCCACTTTCCCTCCTATTATACTCGCCTGGCATGATTTTCCCTTTCTCAACAATCATCCAGGCACTCCGATCTGGGCTTATACTGATCAAACTTGGATAAACACTGCTCGAAGGAAGCGATACAGATGGAAGCCTAGGTCCTATGCTACTGAGCAAATCAAAAACAAAGAAGAGCTTGCTATTGACCCTGTTTATGTTGCTATTTTAATCTCTTTAGCCAAGGATAAAAAAAGGGAATCTGAGACACCTGGTCTGCAGGAAACAGACTCGCTCCAGGTATGGTGTCTTCCTCTCAAATTTCCCTCTCAACGATTGATGCTAATCCAGTTATAACAGGTTACTCTTTTTGTTCCCGAACACGAATTCCTGCCGCATACCCGTGGGAGAAGAGAAACCAAACTCGTACAATACACAGCAAAGATTTCGAATACATACTTACAGAAATTCGAGGATCCTTACAAATTCTTTGATGCTAGTCTCCACATTGAGAAAAAGATGTTGCCAACTAGTAAACCCAATATGGTCTTGCAGGCAATTGAAACAGCTATCCACGATCTTTGCGGACCCTCGAAACCTGAACCCTCGAGATCTGGATCCTCGAGATCTGGATCCTCGGAACCTCTCTCTCCAGCCCCGATACTGAAACGAAAGGCACTTACAGAGCTCAAGTCTGATGTGGGGGGTCAAATCCTCGACAGCAAGCGAAGGAAAGTCTGTTCGGTGGATGAATGAACAGACTGGTATCAAATTCCGTTTACACGGACGGAACATTGAACAAAAATTCTCAGAAAATGGTGCGATACCTGTTTATGGATACATCAACTATTGTCAACAAAAGGGATTACCTGGGGCTTGTATCCGTTTTGTTACTGCACTCATCTAGTAAGCAACGCTATATTATACCCGCACAGCCAGTCTCTCCGAATCTGTGCGTGGTGGCAGGATGGCCCGGATTGCTCTTATGAAGCATTTGGGAGATGTGGCAGAGATGGACGACTTACATCTTGAAGGGTTAAGTGATTTTTGTAACTTGGCCGGTATAGGCGAACCAGTTGTTGAGATTTTCATTAGATTAATAGAATGACATAAAAAGCATTGCGTACAGTGCATTCCAGTGTAGAATTTGTGAAAAACCTCAATAATCATGAGTTTGAAGCGTAAAATAATGTTCGCCCAATTAAGTATGAGCGCCATCATATTAAAAGCTAAAGAGGGGCCACCCACGATTAGGCACCTAGGGAAAGAAAGGAATACGAAACACTCTTTCAACCATAATCGCATTATTCCTATAATGCGTCATCTTAATCAAATAGTTTATCATCCGAACCTATAGGTAAGGTACGCATGTGGGTGAGGGCAGGTGAGAGTGGTGATCGTATAGTAGTGGTGAGGAGGGTAGGTGAAGAGGGTAGGTGAGAAGGGTAGATGATGGTGAGGGTAGGTGAGGCGAAAATTCTTTCAACATACTGAATTGGTAAGCTAATCGAGACACTATATATGGGTATGTCTAAATTTCTTTGCTCAGGCCAAATCATCCTTTGACTCTAATTGCGAATCTTCTCTATTGCCATGAGAGCATTCCTTCTTGGTCTAATAACCAACCCTCTAAAGATTTGATACCAAAACGCCCAACTTTTCAGTCAAATCCTGACTGAAGAAGTCTTCAATTTCCTTTACACCATTCGCCCCCCCGCTTCGAACATGCACACTTCGAACCCGTAAACATACCCCCCTATGTGATTTTTGTCCCCCAGCCAAAATGATAGCCCTATGCCATTGCAGTGCCAAAACCGGGATGCAAGACCAGATAAGAAGATGAAAAGAGAAGAAAAAAATTAAGACAGATCCTTTACAAATCCCAGATTTGCTCTGTTATCGTTTGATACTCGTGCATACTCCAACAATAACCTCAACACATAAATCTGCATATCATCTCTCCTTAATACTTTATTCGCCCATTCTTGACCCGCCAATGCTATCTTCTCAGCTTCCGCATCATGACCTTCAATTCTGAAGTTATCCCCTTCATATCCAAGGAAGTATTGCATGATACCATAAAAGTCCATGTAACGATTATCCATCGGGACGAAATGTTTCCATGGAATTAAACGGGAGTCATGCCATTCCCGAAAAATTGTTGCCTTGATTGGTAAGGAAGAAGAGAGTAAGAATCCACGATAACGACCAGAGAAAGAATTGCCATCGATATCAGGAATGTATTTGTTGTTGAATTGTTGAGACATCTTTTGACCTTCCTTGATAGAAAAATAAGGATCCGTATAAGGACATGTCCCATCCTGTCGATCACCAGTACACATCAACTCGATAAATCCAACATTTGACCATTCACTGACCCATTCCCCAAGTCTATTTTCTTGTTGTGCGCCGATGTTGTAAATGGAGGTGGGAAGTGCGAAATTCGGAGGGATTGCCTCCCAAGATTCAGCTCGTGAAACTGATGTATGATTTGTCATGGAGACGAAGCGATGGCGTTGGAAACCTTTCCAATTATCTTCTTTGTTTCGTCCTCCAGTTGCAACACCTCTCCAGATGACCTTATTCAATTTCTCATGCCAAGGAGCTCCATGATCATCACCACCTGAAAACCTTTCCTCTTTTGCCCAGTACATTGGCGCGGGCAATAAGATTTCGTTATTGGTGGGAAGTTTGGAACCACCGAAAAGAGGGAACAATTCTTTCGTGGAAGAGATGGAGAGAGGATTAATCATCATTCCATGAAGGGATTGCATGTCAGGTTGATGACAGAAATCCGCGGACAGACTATAATTTGAGACATAACCTTTGTAAGTATGCAAAGAAGAATGTCCCATGGAAATCGCAGGTGTTTTCGAAAAGTCGGTCATAACTTCAGCTCGACGTGCAAGACTATCTGGATGACAACCTCTGGCCGCAATTTCCCAGTATGGACCTGTAAATGTCAATCCTTTAATATCCAAGCGAATCACTCCCTATAACATACCTGACTCCTCCCATTCTCTTTTTGGTGGGTCTTCCTCTCCATCACCAGAACGTCGTGGAGCTGGTAGACTTCCATAATCCTCAGATACTTCACTGACATCTGCGAGTTTTCGAGTAGCCCGTTCAACCTCCATGTTTTCATTAATCAACTCCCATGGAGCAATTATCCTTGGCTCGTCCATGGCATTGAGAGGAATATCCATATCTGGCAAATCCTTTTGTATCGTCCCGATCAATTGCAACCAAATTTGTGTCCAGAACCAATCGCTATCTGCCGTCGCATTCCCATTTCGAATACTAATAACCATACCGGCATCTCTAGCTTGTGTTCGCATTCTCGCGGGAGTAACTCCCCAATATGGACCTAAATCATGATATATTTGATCAAAGAATTCCTCCACCATGACAGCGTCATGTTCTTGAGCGAATTTAAACCATGCATCAAATCCCGGTGGTGGATGTCTTCCTCTTCGTTTGCGATATTCTGCAGCGGCGGCATTCACATCGTGGCTTTCATTTTGTAATAAATCTTCGAAAGTCTTTTCTGCATTTGCAATCAAGGTATCGATAGGATGTTCCAGTTTCTGTTTTGGAATGGAAATAGGTAACTCGTTATTGGAAGGAAGTTCCGAATATGTTTTCGAGGGGTGATTTGTTGTGGAAGGATCGGATACCGTGGGGGTCATATATTTGAATGATGATGTTTCTGCCGAGCTTCTGAAATAGAATACAAGTAGGAGGATCCCCAATGCACCAAGTATATATCGAATGAATCCTCTAGCTCTTCGAGGGGGACCCGGATAGGCCATGAGGATGGGTGAAGATATTGGCATTATTCGAGTGTGCGGGAGAGGGATGAAATGGCGAGAGATTGACGGCAGATTGACGATTTCGCTGGAATGAAGGTGAAAATTCAATGTACTCGAGTACAGTAAAAGCTAAAAGAAGATGGTAGTTTGGAAAGTACGACCCGAAGTTATAGAATCAAGTAACAGGTCTTGGTAGCCTGGTAACCAGGGTATCCAATAGTCCGGACTACAATCCAACAATAAGATATTCTTAATTTCTGAACATATCTCAAATATTGAAACTATTTCAATCATCAATTATATTTGAAATAATTAACGGTTTAAAATGAATCAATTGTTGCAAGAGATTTGTAGAAAGAAGTAGAAGGTAGAAGGTAGAAGGTAGAAAGAAGGTAAGGTATTATTAGTTGTGTGAAAAGTGCCGCGTTGACAGCTGCGGTAAAGTGGATAGATAGTAGATAGTAGATAGTAGATAGTAGATAGAGAAGTATAGAAGTATAGAAGGTGTCCCAGATTTGTATGGGATTCTCTATAAATGAATGTGTGTATGAAGGAAAAGTTTTAATGGTCGTAATTCATAGTTGTTGCAGAAAGAAGCTGGAAGAGGAAGACGTGCGTGTGTCTATTTCAAAAGGAATTGGTCCAGTTTTCCGGTCATGTAGGGATGATTTGAGTAATCGAGGGGTTTGGGGGAGGGGAGAAGAGGAGATGAGAAGAGGAGATGAGAAGAGGAGATGGAGATGAGATGAGATGAGGAGATGAGATGAAGGAGATGAGATGAGGAAAAGAGGATGAGAGGAGAAGAATTGAAGAATTGGCCGTGGTACAGAAAATAGAAGTGGAAGAAAGTGACGAAGAAGATCAGGAGTTGAAGGAAAAAGAAGCTTTTAAAGAAGTGGATCAATTACAAGGGAAGAGATTATAGATTAGAATTTGTAGGAAGTAAATTAAATTAAAAAAAATATAAAGATCTACAAAGAATCATTTATCTATCTAATACAATCTTACAAATTACAAGAATCAAGCTTTTCCCCCTCCTCTGTCGTCGCACCCATCTCATAACCACCAAAATCCTCCCGTCTTAACACAGTCAGCACTCAATTTGCGCCTCTTCCGGCGGCCCATAACACAACGTTGCGGGTGCATATTTGAATATGGATAGGGACCTGCATTCAACGTACGTAACCACCCTGTAATCTTGGATCCCGAATCTTAAAGAACACCAAGTTTCAGTATATGCAGCAGCAGCAGCAGCATTTACTATTTTGAACGGAGAAAGTCTGGTCCGTAAATAGTCCGTTTCGACATCTAAAGTTTTTCAGTGTCATCTATTTCTAGATCTTCGATATTATTTTGATATGATCAGTTATTTCATTATTCTGAATGGATGTTACCGGTAAGTGGAACATAAATGCCCAAAGACGATGACATGTACACCCGTGATGATTCATCGGCGAACCTTGTATTTAACATCTTGATTTATTAAATATATTTAAAATATTATACTAATCTTAATACTCTGAATATATTCATTTCCCGTTTTTTATTCTATAATAATAAAAGTAGAGATTCTGTATTATATATTAAAGTAAGCTATACACGCTATCTAAAACCTTCTTACTATTCAACTCTGTTTTAATATACGATCATCGCACCGATTTCAAATATATTCAATATCAATAATTAAAATAGTTTCAGTATTCTTCATATATTCAATTAAGATTATATTATTATGGTTCGACAGCAATCCGAACCACAAGTTGGATACCCCGTCCTAAACTCCAACACCAATATACAAGCACCAAGATTTCATTCCACCTAGATATAAATCACCAGAAGCAATCACTGTTCGAGACCGAGAGGAACAATAGTCAAAATCTAAAATGTGAATTTTATCCACGATATTTCACCTTTGGGGCAAATACTCCAACTAGACTACCTCGCAGATGTTCATTACGGGTTACACATCGACACTCAGCTACCATCCGTTCTATGGATATTTCATTTCCCAATCGCCATGACGCCATGCGCTGCACCCAAGATATAACTTTGGCAAAAGAACGCCGGCCCATTTATACCTTCTCCATCGTAATCCTATTCCCATTTCCATTCCTCTACGCCTATAATCCTCGAATCCCCTCCAACGCCCCAGATCTACCTCGTACTGATTTCACCTCTCATTTACTCGAGCCAGTACTTCTTCCCTCCCTAATTCGACCCCTCTCCATCTGCTCCATCAATTCTATATTCTCCCTTTCTTTCTCTCTTAATCGTTGCGCCGCACTTATTCGATCCAATTTCCTTGATTCCCTCTCCGCCTTCAACTTATACTCTAGTTCCTGCAACCTAACTTGCCACCGTAGATCTGGCTTGTATTCCTCTTCACCTTCCATTCTAGCCATGGCACTGGAAGTAGCACCGGATCGGGATGGCTCGGCGCGTGCCATGTTTTCGACAGTCGAGGCGGAAGAATGGCGGGTCATGGTTGAGGATCTTGAATTATCAATCCTACGGCGGGGACCAGTATGAACTGATGGGGAAGGCGATGTTGATGTCTCATAGGCACCTGCTCTAACTTCATTTGCTGCCTTCAAAGTCGAGATTTCGCTCTTGAGGCTGCGATTTAGGTCTTTCAGTTTCACCACCTCCGCCCTACTGTCCATACTATTGAGCGGGACCGCACTCCTCGCCATTGTCTCTAACCGATCCAACTTCTTAGACTGCATCTCAAATCTATTCTCCAGTGTCGAGTATTCCTTCCATAGTCGTCTATCCAAATCCTTCACTCTTCCCCTGAAATCTCCAACGAGGGTTTCGATGGTTTTGACAGCAGCTAGAAGATTCTTTGCGAAACCTGGAAACATTGTTGATACTACTTCTAGCGACGGTAGGGCACGACCATTGATAAGTGAGTTATTGTGAGACCAATCTGTCCCACAAAGACTGGCCAGCCTTCCCCACAAGCCCAACAGCAAGTTATTTCTTTCAGTAAGTTGTTCCTTGAAATTATTCTCTAGCTGTGCTATCTTTCTCCTATCTTGTTGACGAGATGTTTCGAGTTCGAGAACACGAGATTCTTGTTGCGAAAGAGTTCGAGTAGTATGCGACGATGTCTTTTGGGATGTCTCATACTGATTTTTGGTGAGACGATGAGTCTGGCGTTCTTTGTCCAGCATATCTGCTAATTTACGGGATTCGAGAGCATGAGATTCCAGGAGGTCGTCACGCTGTTTGATCATACGTTCCTTTTCCGCAAGGGACGCTTTGGTGGAGTCTAGGTCACGAATGGTATTTTCGAGTTCGCGTTGAAGTTTTGCGATGGACTGTAAACACCAGATTAGTACATATGGAAGGATGAGATGCAATAAACATACATTTAACAGACTTGACCTGGTGCCATTAAGATCACCAAGTGCTTCCCTAAGATTGTTCTCAAGCTCCAAAAGTCTTTGCTTCCACTCTGCGGCCTCAACTTCCCTCGAAGTAAGATTCTTTCGTAATCTCCGAGCTTCGTCCTTGGCAGTCGTTGCTTCACGGTTAAGATCATTAACGAATTGTTGAATCTCTTGTTTTTCCTGGCCAGCAACAACTTCTCTTTGATGTCTCTCCTCATCAAGACGTTCATCAAGTTCTCTGGCACGTTCTTGTTCTTCCTGAAGAGCGTGCTCCAAATTTCGAATTGCGGCCTCAAGATCACCGATCTTAATCTTGTCTCCATCTTGTTCTTCCCGAAGGAATGCAATCTCGTTTTGGCTCGATTCTTGTTGAACATTCAGTCGGTCGACCTTTTTATTGGAGTCGACATAATTCTTCTCAATTTCCTCAAGCTCTCTACTGGCGTCATCTAAGTCCTTTTCGAGTTCGTAAATCTTTTTGGATTTTTGGTCGTGATCATCCTCCAACTTGAGAACAATGTCACTCACTTCTCTCATCTCATTCTGGAGGGCAATGAAATTCTCTTTCTCATCAGCGAGTTCAGCCTGAAGACGCTCATTTACCGCGTTGGCTTCTTCTAGCTCTGCAGAAAACCCATCAAGCTCTTGTTGGGCTTCTGTTTGCAATGAATGAAACATCGTTTCAGTTTCCTCCTGGCCTCGAAGTGCTTCGTCCCGTTCGGCTTGCATTGTGAGTAAATCGCTGTCGGTGACTTCCAAATCTTCCTGCAATTGTTGAGCTAATCTCTCAGCTTCATTTTTATGCAAAACGGCCGTCTCAAAATCTTTCTGACAAGATGTTACCTCACGTTGTAAAATTTGATTTTGGATTTTTAGGCTGTTGATTCTGTCTCGAAGTTCGGCTTGCTTATTTTCGAAATCCTCACGCTCAGCCTCATCCATGTTTGTTTGCCTTGTGCCTGCACTGGTTCTGGATAGTGATCGTTCGTGTGCTCGTGATGCAGATCGTTCGAAAATACTTTCCCCAGCCACCGAAGTATCTCCTCTCCTCTGACCAAGTTTCAAGTCCTCGATTTCTTGGTAAAGTCTTTCCTTTTCGCGATTCCGTGAAGTCAACATTGATGTCTGTGCTCCTACTTCTCGTCTTAGCTCTGCATTCTCATGTCGAAGTTGCTCATTGTCTCGTCGAATCTCCTCGGCCAACGTGCTTGCCGAACTGTATGTACCATTCCTGTCCTCTTGCGTACGATCAGACATCTCGGACTTTGGTCGTGAAGGTGATAAAAGACGTTTCTTCGTAATATTGTAAATATTAGTCGTATGATTCAATCCATGTCCTCCAGCTGTCGACTCAGATTTCATTCGGAAGATCTCTTCTCGGAGTGTTTTGATCTCATCATCGCTTTGTTCTCTGCGCGCAGTTTCTTGCTCAAGAAGATCTTTCCAAACATCCATTTCTTCTCGTGTCTCAATATTCTGACCTCGTCTCTCCCCAATTGTCCGAACTAACTCTGCGAGATTTCTCTTCTCGTTTTCCCGAGCAAGACTTTCGTTTCTCAGCCGTTCGATTTCTGTCACATATTCCTCGACCTTCTCTCGTAAGTAGAGAAGCTCCTCTTCCCGTTCGAATGCGCCTTCCTGATACCATCTCGAACTACCTTCTGTAGATGTACCCGATCGAGCTGTAGATGGTCGGTCCTCGTCATCTTTGAGCTGTTTCTCGAGGTCTTTTGCCTTTTTCCGAAGAGCTTTGTTATCTCTCTGCATGACCGCCAGACCTGTCTTGAGTTCAACGTTCTCAGAAATCATTTCCTTGACACCTTCCTCGGAAAGTTTGTCTAATCTATCGCTGAGAAACATGACTTTCAATTTTAAATCAAAGTTCTCCTTCGATAACCTTTCGATTGTGCTGCTCTGTTCCTTCAAGGTGAGATTCTTACCATTTCGGTGACCTAGAGCAGATGCCGCAAGATTTGCAGACTTACTGGGTGCATGCACACCGTGCTTGGTACGAAAGTCTTTAGCCATTGATTCAGGTACGTGGACATTGCGAACGTGGCGTGCAATGATTGTATCGGTGGGTGGGTCCATTGGTCGACTAGATGCTCGAGGTGTCTCGGGGGCAGAATTCGTTTGATGTTCACTCCTCCCACGAATTGAACCTTCTTCAGCAAGGGTCGCTAGTGGTCCCTCCACTCTTCCGTATGAATCAACACTCTCGTCAATACCGGATGCCATACTTCCCAAGCTTATAGTCCTAGATAACGTCATGCTCCCACTCCGCGATAATCCTCTTGAAGGAGCCGCACCCCCAGATTGCAAAGCATAATCTGCACCCAGTGTAGCGTCGCTTCGATCGTCATGGTGTTCAGTGTTCGTGATAAAAGAAGAAACAGAAGATCGCTGACTTGAGTGTCGACTGGTAAGGAATTTAGGTCTAGAAGCATTTCGTATGGAGAGCGAGGCCCCTGGAGTCGTACCGGCATCAACCGTCAAATGCTGGTTTAAGCTCCGATTCGACGATTCATGGTGCAGGCTTGAGCTGTCATTTGCCGATTCGGCGAATGCACGTAAATTTTGGCGGGATCTTGTCGGTGTCGCTTCCATATCCTCCTCGTCTGATTGTTCCTTTGATTGAGCGAGAGATTGTGATGCCGTTTCAAAATTATCCCCCATACTTGCCATTGACATTGCTCGAGATATAGTTCTCGCGGCAGCAGCGGCTGTAGGAGACGACGAAAGGGTCTCGAGAGGATATGTCGTGTCCCCAATTTGTTCCGAATCATCGTGTTCTACTTGCACAGAGTATCGAGGGGCAGGACCTGGAGTTTTGTATGCACCGTCTGGTGTTGGGGGCGAACCAAATCCCTCACTTTCACTGCTCCAAACGCTCTTCTTGGGCGTTTGTGTTTCCATTGCGGGGGGCTTTCCACCATTCCGATCCGCATCAAATAGATATGTATCATCAGCACCAGCCTTGTCGTGTATACCGATTGGTGAAACACTCGGAAGAAAACTCGATTCGACATTGTCCAGGTGTCGTTCCATTGCCTTTGCGTCCACGGCACTGAGCAAACCTTCACTTCGATTATCTCCATTGTCGCTATGAGCATAAAGTACGCTGCTATCAGTCGGAGGGGGAAGGGAAGGTAAATTTGTAGGGTCGAAAGATTGCACTCGATTATTTTGCTCGAAACCCTGTAAATTCAAAGAAATTGAATCATTATTATCACTCCTATCTGCCGCCATTAAATCCTCAATATTATGAAATGTGAATGCCTCGTTTTCCGAATCCTGTCGCGCAGTTTGTGGTCGTGAATCCGTTGCCGATGTTATTGACAAAGTCGACATTGTAAAATCATCTTCCTCTACCATCTTGCATTGCAGACAGTTCAACGCGTCGCATTCGCTCTTTCGTTCGTACTTGGTCGCAGCTTTCGTATGTTGTGTCTTCTCTCTCGTTAGGGAGTAGTACACTCGCGGGGAGGAATTCGGCGGCGATGATGATAGAAGCAGTAAACAACTCTAGGAACTTGATGGAATAATGAGAAACCAATTAAATGGTTTGTGTAGCATGTTATCGTTATCGCACTACTCGTGAATCCTTAATTGTGAATTTATTGACATTTGTTTGTACTGAGAGAATGACACGAAATCGGGGGTCTAGAAGGGAAAACATTCGGTTACAGGGATATTCTGATATTCTGATATTCTTGTCCGGGCGACCACATAAGATTTCATTTTCCCCCAGCAACCACCCCATAACCATAACACAGACTTTAATCTTCAATCATCAACTCATTTATTAAATACAGCGGCAGGACTGATCATAGGATCATAGTCACATAGCCGTAGCTTGGTTGGCGGTACGGGTTCGGGCAATAGATATATATGCCTAATCACAGCAAACCCGGCAAAAGAAAGAGGGGTACAATCATTGAACATATTTGAAATGATGAATTATTCAAAATGATTTCTGATTAATAATAAAAAGATTTAATTTAGAATTATATTTATATTAAATTTAAAAACTTTCGATTTATAACTTGAACTTTTTATTACTATTTCAATAATTATTTATTTAATAATTACAAATTATATTATCACGGGGCTAGTACGGGTACTAGATAAGATATATAATATTCAACAAGGAGAGAAGGAGAGAAGGAGATATATAGAGCGACAACGATTATATAGTGGATGGATGCCTAAGGCATCTATTTAAACTAGTTAGAAATAAATAGTGAACCTGTAAT
>KI628757.1:1778-58414 GCA_000503235.1 Sclerotinia borealis F-4128
CATTATTTTGTCAGGATAGATAAAATTGTTTTTGCTTCTATACACATAAATCAACTTATTCAATATATTTGTATTTATATTTGTATATATTGTACTGATATAAACACTCTTGATCAGCTTTTCCAGTCTTATACCCCCAACAAGATCTGCAATATTTAATATTATTATACTGTCAACAATGCCAATTTACAATTTGATTGGAAAATGTTGGTTCGAAAGCATTTTGATAATATATTTGTATTGTTAGTTGATTATATAAACTGATTAATAGAAATAAGGCGGGATACAGATATAGTTTAGAGTACAGAAGGATATTTGTATATTAGGATAGAACAGTTTGGAGTTTTAGTATTAAGGGTTTTGACTTGCAGCTTTGATAAGTTTTATATATCAATTAATAGATTATACATATAATTATAATGAAAATATTATTTATATTATTATGATGTCATAGCTGCACAGTACAAACTGTGAGGTAGATCGCGAACAGCCGGACTCAAAGCTCGTATAATTAAAGCCTAGAACTCAGAACTCAGGACCACTAGGACCAAGATAAAGAAATTGAAATGGGTCTTGCTTGGAAAATTGGAAATTGAGTATTGAGATGAGATGAAATGAGATGAAATGTATGCTTCCACGTATTCATTGGGGCTTAGAGTTTAGAGCTTAGAGCTTATACTTAGAAACTCGGAAGCTTTTAACGGTTGAATGTTGATGTTGAAGGTTGATCTTGATATTGAAATTGATCTTGATGTCCGCAATATGAGATATATATGAAAGATGTATGAAAAGAAAGATGCATGGAGCATAATCGACATGAACCATGAAACCAACAACTTAATACTCGAGTACTTGACGAAGCCATCATCAGCCATTGCGGCTCAAAGTATTCGTACGTCATGACGAACATCGAACAGGCGAATACTCGAGTAGAACACATAGCCTACCGGTATCTATCTATGTTATTCTAATTCAGGTATCCCGGATTGTTATCCCAGATTATCATGTATCAAAGCAAAGCAAAGTACGGTACCAGTGCCATTATACCATCATATCATCATGCCATAAACCGTATTCGCATTCGTCATCTATCTATTCATCTATCTACATACCCATAGACCATAGATCATAGACCATAGATCAACGAACAAACACACAAACAAATACCCAGATGTGAGAAACGTGATGTGATGTGATATGATATGAAGAGTGAGAATCAGATCAGATAAACGGGATGAGACTCGTCACTCATGGGAGGTGGTGGCTTAGCAGATACAGTACGTACAGTAGATTCGTCGTTCACCTGTAGACTTGTAGACTTGTACTATACATGGTGGATTCTACCCAACCCAACCTTGATATTGAAATTGAACCTACCTACCCACAAGTTAAGACTTATAATATTCATCTCGGCGCTGATGATGAAATGGTATATTTACCGTTGATTTGATCAAGACATTCAAGATCTAGAACAACGAGCCACGAAACTCATACATACACTACACAGCCCTCCCATCACCCACAGCTAAAACAAAATCCATTTTTCTCTCCCAGTATTTGAGTTTATACCTATCTACCTACGAGTATGTATTAACTCATACTCACACTCATAATTGCCATCGGTCACTACACTTCCTCAACCAACATACTCCACTTTGTACAACAGATAACAGTGATAAGCATAAAACAAAAGGTCACACCAAGCGACTGCGCCCCCTTTATTCCGTTCCTTGCCACCTTGCAGCTGCTTGCTGTTTCTCGGTTCGGTTCATGGGGTAGGAGAGATGAGGAGAGATAAAGATTATATATTATATAGAGTAACTTTATGTGTTTATCTGTGTATATATGTAATAGTAGGTATCTTATATATCTTATATAGTGAATCAGATTGGAGATAGATAAGCAGGAGGGAGGGAAGTGGTGAGGTGGTTTGGATTTAGCCGAATGTAGATTATTTAAAAACCAAACCAGACAAGAACCGAAATTGCCACCTTAGTCACCATCAAACAACGTATTTTGACATTTCCAACTTAAAGAATCTCCAGTAAAACAGTAAAGAAACCCAGCAACTTGATACTGTATTATCTTGCAGATAGAAACATGCGCATGTCATATCAGAACAAATTCTTGTTATCGGTAACCTACCAAGCATAGCCAAGAAGGGGGCATTGCTCTCGGCAAAAGTGTTTGATAAGGAATGGGGAGTTTATAGGCGAATGGAATGAATGGGATATTCTGAATAGAGGGTAGGTATATGGAACGAAGTGATGGAAGGCGGCGTTTGATGAAGCGTAGATATGGATGATTGGTTTGTGTGACTGCTGGGTATTGATGAGGTTTTGGGGATTATCTAGTAGGTAAGCTTTTTGATGGATGATAAGGTTGTATAAGTGAATGGGTGAGTGAATGAGTAGACAAGCAAATAGGGTTACAAAAAGAAGAGAGAATACAGAGTAAATACCGATACCGATCGGTATATACATCATAGAAAACTTTGTGATTGGTTATTTCGTCTCTTCTTTTTTTCTTCTTTTCTTCTGGCTTTTCTTCTAGTGGGATATATCAAACATATAGTATCATCAGCCTTCTCTTGGAGGTGTGGTAATCCTTGTTTGTGATTGTTTTGAATCCCGAATATTTGAATGTTATGCACATACTATTTGTGCGACAGTGAGAATTACCGGAATTCCTTTTACTCTGTATCTATAGTTAAATGCCTCAAATATGAAGGATGTTCGACAACTGGCTATATGATATGCCAAGTAAGCTTCCCTTGAATCAGTTGTGGGATATCTTTAACCTCTTGATTGATGATAACAAATTCATTTTGGTAATGTATATTGAAAACCCAAGTCAATTTTTTCCCCTCTCTCTCCTTTTCTCTCTCTCTTCTTTCTTCCACCAAGACCAGTGACCAGAGAGTGAGTTGGCCTGGCTGGGATATTTTGCATAGCATAGAAGATCTAAAATTTCATCATCTCCTGATAATTTAATAACATTGGCACGGTCTGGAGAACTGGCAGAGACATCCATCCCAACTATTGATTTTTGAACTATTAAAGGAGGAGGTTTACCGGGTATTAGAATTTAGTAAGTCTAGTCTACTTCAAGACTTTCAAGCTTTCAAAGTGGGGCTATTCTTGCATTGAACTAATACTAAATAAGTAAATTATTATCGGAAGTAAAAAGCTTCTTTAAGGGTCCGAGAAAAAAAGATGCTACTCAAAGAAGATAAGATGAAAGGGATAACTAAACAACTAATCACCTGATGTGAGGTGAAGATGGGTTAATAACGGGGCGGGTCCTCAATTAATATGGGTCTTAAATTGATTATTTATATCAAATCAAACCATAATTCTTATACAGTACCGATACAGTACCGATACAGACATTGTATAAATATTATTCCATTTCTCAAAAATCATGAAAATGTCTTCAAAACCATGATACATATATCAACAACAAAGTAAGTGAATGATAAAATCAATTCAAAATCTCTTATCAAAACATTATCAGATCATTTACCCTTTTTCTTATTAAATCTTAATGGATCGGATCAATCCATGGCGTATCATTTCATTTCTTTCCATTATTGACGCTCCGATGCAAAATAAAGTTTTCCTTTGCACTGCCTCAATGGAAATGCTTGGCAACCCTGTTCATATTCAGAATCTAGCCAGAACTTATTATTCTCTCTCCTTGTTGTTCTTTTTGTACGCCATCTATGGAGTACAGTGCATGTTTGTACTTTTCTAGTCATTACCCCATTCATTACAGTACCTGGAAAAAAGAAAAGAAAAGAAAATAAAAGAGAAAAGTTACTCTCTTTGACCCTTCAATATCAACCCCCTCTTAGTCAATACTCAATCTCCTATCAGAAAAACATCAACAGCTATCAACTCCTATCAACAACCACAAAAGAGCTTGTTGTCGCAACAACTTGCAACAACTTACACCTTTGTTTGCGAATGGAGTACTGTTCTGTCACAAATCTTTTTAAACTTTCCACCATTGAATTGCGCCTACCTCTCAAGGAGATTCCAAGCTATTGACCGCCCATTAACATTGGTCAAATTTCAAGTGTATTTGTGTTGGGATTTGGGTTGTCTGATGTACAAGTCTTGGTGAGTTATCATTCTCTGTTGTTCATATCCACAGTTTCATAAAACTTTAACAGCTCATCCTCTTCTCCATTGTGATTCATTTTGGATACTCTTGTCAAAAACATTCATTGGTGAAGACTGTGTATTGAATGATTGAGAGAGTCATTTACCTCAATTCCACATAGCTTGGAGACCTTAGCTTATATACTTTTGCTTCTCTAGATTCCCGCTACCTTAACACAGCCCTTCTTCGATGCCTACAACACTTTGTTCGGAGCTTCATTCCATCAAATAATCGCCAAGGCTCTGCGCCTCGGGCTGTGTTTTGACTGAACAAAGGGGAGACATTGCTCCGAATCATACTAACATGGCGGACTCAGATGGATCATCGCCAGCTCCAAACTTGGGGGCAAAGAGGCAAAGAGCGTACGTCTGAATATCTTATCATTATACATACCCACAATCCCATGTCAAAAATGGCTAATGTTTCATTGCGAGTAGACCTACGATAACAATCGATACTTCAGCTGTTCGTAATATCAGTCCACCTCAAGCTATGGATAACGACGCAGTTGCTCTAAGGGCTTTACCCAGTTCTCCTTCAACTTCACAGGGAGATATAAGTCCGGCGACATATGATGGAGCAGGACAACAATCACGAGGTTATCATTCGAGTCAAGCAAGTCGTTCATCGATACCAGAATTAAGAGCGACCAATTCTTTTGACAGCCGAGATAGTAGGCCAACATCACCCCATAATATTTCCTCGCCAACAACGAGAGGAACCCCGGGTTTCCTGGCCGTCCCGGGTCTCCGTTCACGACAAAATTCCATCGAATCTGACGATGGAAACCATTCAAACACGAATTACAGCGGAGAAACTTGCGCTGGAAGCTCAACCATAGGGCAGATAGATAAGCATAGAGAGATGGGTGGAAATAATGATATAATGAATGATCAATACGCTTTGAAGCCGGATCTAGGGACCGAGGAGGACTTTGAAGTTGAAAACAACAATTTCGGATTCTCTCAAGGACAACTTAATAAGTTAGTCAATGGCAAAAATTTGGCGGCTTTCTATGCCCTCGGAGGTCTTGCAGGATTAGAAAAAGGATTACGGACGGATCGAAGAAGCGGTCTGAGTGTGGATGAGCAGGCTTTGGATGGAACAGTATCTTTCGAGGAAGCAACGGCCGCCGCATCTCGAGGATCACCGGATCTCAGCGAACATTCAAAATCGTCAAAAACTCCTATGACCAAGGTTTCTTCGAGGCCATCGATAAGATCGGGGCAAGAACAGGGGCATTCACACGTTCAAGCACAAGGTGCTTATTCTGACCGAAAACGCATCTTCAAGGACAATCGATTACCCGAGAAGAAAGGCAAAAGCATTTTCGAATTGATGTGGATTACTTACAATGACAAGGTTCTGATACTGTTGTCAATAGCAGCAGCGATATCTTTAGGTGTCGGACTATACCAGACATTCGGAACGAAACATGATTCGGAACATCCTCCTATTGAGTGGGTCGAAGGTGTGGCAATTATAGTAGCCATCGTCGTCGTGGTGATTGTAGGATCTCTCAACGATTATCAGAAGGAACGCCAATTCGTCAAACTCAACAAAAAGAAAGAAGATCGGGATGTGAATGTTATCAGATCAGGAAAAACTTTGGAACTCTCGGTTTTCGATGTTTTGGTGGGTGATGTTATGCATCTCGAGCCAGGTGACATGATCCCTGTGGATGGAATCTTCATCGAAGGACATAACGTTGTTTGCAATGAATCTCAGACAACTGGAGAATCTGATTTAATACGAAAGCGACCAGCCGATGATGTCTATAATGCAATTCAGAACCACGACAGCTTGAGGAAATTGGATCCTTTCATTCTTTCAGGAGCCCAGGTTAGCGAAGGAGTCGGGACATTTATGGTTACAGCTACCGGCGTAAATTCCATGTATGGAAAGACATTGGTCGCTTTGCGAGAAGATCCCGAGTCTACCCCTCTTCAAACGAAATTGAACACACTGGCTGAATACATCGCAAAGCTCGGTGGAGCTGCAGGTCTCCTTCTCTTCATCGTTTTGTTTATTGAGTTTCTGGTCCGTTTACCTCACAATCACAACACCCCAACCGAGAAGGGTCAAGAATTCCTTAACATCTTTATTGTCACGGTTACAATTATTGTGGTCGCTGTTCCCGAAGGTTTACCACTGGCTGTCACACTAGCCTTGGCTTTTGCTACCACTCGCATGTTGAAGGACAACAACTTAGTCAGGCATCTCAAAGCTTGTGAGGTCATGGGAAATGCTACGACTATTTGCTCCGACAAAACCGGTACTTTGACCCAAAACAAAATGTTGGTGGTCGCAGGAACCCTGGGAACTAGCTCTCGATTTGGTGGCACAGTAAATTCGTCTGGGAAAGATCAACTCGATAAGGGTAAGGAGCCACAGCGAGAAGATAACATGTCCGCAGGAGAGGTGGTATCTGCTTTAGGTCCAAGCGTCAAGGAATTGATCAAGCAATCGGTTGTTCTCAACTCCACCGCTTTCGAGGGCGAAGTTGATAACCAAAGCAGCTTCATTGGTTCCAAAACAGAAACTGCGCTCTTGCTCTTCGTACGAGAACATCTGGGACTTGATTCGCTCGATCAAGAACGCTCTAATTCCACCATCATCCAACTTATTCCCTTCGATTCGGGCCGAAAGTGTATGGGAGTCGTCGTACAACTGGACAATGGCAAATATAGACTTTATGTGAAGGGTGCATCCGAGATTCTCCTCGAAAAGTGCTCAGATATCATCCGGGACCCGACTAAAGATACTAGCAGCACTCATATGACCGATGATAACCGCCACACTCTGAACTCGCTCATCGACAACTACGCTTCACGATCACTTCGTACAATTGCACTCGTCTACAGAGATTTCGAGAGATGGCCTGCCAAGGGCGCTCGAATCATTGAAGGAGAGAAGAACCAAGTTGTTTTCGAAGATATCTTTAGGCAGATGGTACTCTTGGGCGTCGTAGGAATCCAGGACCCACTTCGTGAAGGTGTTCCCGAAGCTGTCCGTATTTGTCAAAATGCCGGTGTGGTTGTACGCATGGTTACTGGAGATAACATGGTCACTGCTAAAGCTATTGCCGAAGAGTGTGGTATCTATACTCCCGGTGGTATCATCATGGAAGGTCCCGCTTTCCGAAATTTGAGTCAAGCCAAGAAGGAGCAGATTATTCCACGTTTGCAAGTCCTGGCACGATCTAGTCCAAAAGATAAAGAAGATTTGGTCAAGGCTCTTAAGAAGCTTGGTGAAACGGTGGCAGTTACTGGTGATGGTACCAATGATGCGCCTGCTTTGAAGAAGGCCGACGTTGGATTCTCTATGGGTATCGCTGGTACCGAGGTTGCAAAGGAAGCTTCTGCCATTATTCTCATGGACGATAACTTCAACTCGATTGTCAAGGCTATGATGTGGGGACGTGCTGTTAATGATGCAGTGAAGAAGTTCTTGCAATTTCAAGTCACCGTCAACATTACTGCCGTTCTCTTAACCTTCATCTCGGCTGTTGCCAGTTCTGACGAGACATCCGTCCTCACTGCTGTGCAACTGCTATGGGTCAATCTTATCATGGATACCATGGCCGCTCTTGCATTGGCTACCGATCCACCGCCTCCGAGCATCCTCGATCGAAAACCCGATCCTAAATCCGCACCTCTTATCACTATGACGATGTGGAAAATGATCATTGGTGAATCAATCTATCAACTAACCATCACGCTGCTCTTGTTCTTTGGTGCGGAGAGCATTCTTTCATACCAATCCGAACGCGAAATTGCTCAAATTCCAACTCTTGTCTTCAACACATTTGTGTGGATGCAAATATTCAATCAATGGAAGTAAGTATTTGAAATTCCCAAAGCTTGAGCTCTCACTAATTTGATTTAGCAACCGTCGTCTGGATAATAAGTTCAACATATTCGAAGGAGTTTCTCGCAACTTGTTCTTCATAGGAATTAATGTTGTCATGGTCGGTGGTCAAGTAATGATCATTTTCGTTGGCGGCAAAGCTTTCAACGTGGTCCATCTCAACGGAGCTCAATGGGCATATTCCATTATTCTTGGTTTCCTCTCTATCCCGGTCGGAGCTTGCATACGTCTCATTCCTGATGAATTGCTCATCTCATTGGTTCCTAGCTATTTGATGAACCGAAACAAGAATCCAGAAGTCACCATTTCGGACGAGGAAGAGCATTTCCGATTCCCCCAACCCTTGGCAGATGTCAAGGAAGAATTGACCTTCCTCAAGAAATTCAAGGGTGGTCGATTAAACAACTTGAAATTTGCCATGCAGCAAACTCGCGATCAGTTCATGCCTCGTTCCAGGAGTGGTTCTCGATCAAGAGATAATTCCATCCCACCAACCACACCTTCCGATGATCCCAATCGGGAAGATGCTTTCGGTTCAAACGCTCCATTCCCCACCCCCGAATCCCGCAAACGCGGTCGAAGCACCCGATCTCGATCCAACTCAGCCTTAGGCGCCACAACCGTCATGGCCGGTATCATCGCCGGTAGTGTTGCCGGCTGGTCCCCTATCGAGAGAAACTACGGCGACAATGAATCCATGCGTTTCTCACGTTCCAAAGGTAGATCCGAATTAGAAACCTCAAACGAAATTCAGATCCACCCCGATACCAAGCCTGATGATCCTATCATTACGGAAAATCTAAGCCAGCTCAATGCTCCCCCCTCGCAAATCCCGGAGATTTCCCCTGTTCCCGCGGCTGATATTCCGACCTTGAAGATTCCTACTCCGGGTCAGAAATCCCCTGGTGATGAATAACATTCATTCAGCTCATTTCATCTCATTCCATCTCGGTCTCAAATCACTCCATCAATCAACCAATCAATCACCAGAGACTAACCTCTCAAGTCTCCATGTAGATACGTATTTTTGACTTTAGCGCTTGCGCGAGCGTGCGCTTTGAACCATATTCTTTTTGGGTTATTTTTTCATGAAACCTACCTACTCTACTACGTCATTCAATCAATTAATTGGTTGATAAATAACATTTCCAGGCGTTTCAAGGGTTGGGAGGAGTTAGAGATATACAAATTATAGGCGTTTTTTTCTTTCTTTTTTTTCTTTTCCTTTTTTGGCTTCTTTTTTATGAATGTTCTGAGTGCGCGGGGTTTTAATACTATACCATACCATACTTACTATGCCATACCATAACACATTATGTTTGATGCGATGCGATGCGGAGGGAGGAGGGTGGGGTGGGGTGGGCCGGGATGTAGATATTTGGTTGGAGAGGGATGATGGATGGTGAATGATGCAGGTTAACAAGAGGAGAGGAGAGGAGAGGAGAGGAGAGGAGAGAAAAGTGGAAGAAAGGAGGAAGGAGAAAGAAAATAAGAGAATAAGAGAACAAGCAAGTAAGAGAGCAAGAGAGCAAGAGAAAATGATTTGGCAATTGAATATGAATACCTACTTATACCCATACTTATACGTATACTATACCTGTGGATGAATGAATGGATAGATAGATGCTCATAGTGAGTGAGTGATTGACTGGGGGTTTTTATGCATGGATGGATGGATGGATGTACTCGAGTATGGATGTATGGCTTGTGAAGTTGTGAATGAATGAAGGAGAAGAAAAGAAAAAAGGACAAAGGGGTGAGTGAGTGAGTGCATTACTTCGTTACCTTACCTTCCATTACCAGATTAGGGCCAATACATCAATAAAATATAAATGAGAAACCAATTTTTTCATAAAAACATATGTAATGCTTGTGCTGTGCAATGCTATGCAATGCTATGCAGTGCTATGGTTTGTGATCCTCTGAAAATATATTTCATACACAACCATCCACTTATCCACTTATCCACCCCCCCAAAAAGAAGAAGAAATCCCCATCCCATCCTATCCTATCCATCCTCCCACCCATCCATCCATGCGCAACCAGCCATGCATGCGCAAGAGCCTGAACCTGACCCTGACCCTGACCTTGACCCTAAACTAACGCAATTTGAATTCAACCCAAATCAACCCAACCCAAGCAATGATGATGACAATAATAAGAAAAATAAGAACAATATAATATGAAATGAAATATGAAAGGAAATAAGATTGAATGAATAAAATAAAAGATACGCCATCCAGAAACCTGTGTGCTGCCTTCCTTGTGAGGGATTCCGGTATGTTACCCATTCTTACATACTCGAGTGGACATAATTGATTTGATTTGACTCCAAAGGAAAAGAAAGGAAAAACAGAAGAGAAAAGAAAAGAAAAAGTAACAAAATCTATGTGTGCCGCCCGCTCCGTACATTTCTATTTTCAAGGAATTCTCCCTTTCGGCTTTCGACTTTCGGCTTTCGATTTTCCATATTGAAATAATGGTGTCTTTTTCATGTCTGTCCAGAAAGAAACGGAGAAAAAAAGTAAGAACGACATGAAGCTATTTCATTCCATTCCCCACCCATACGCCATGCAGCAAGATTATTATTCATCAACCATCGCCATCCTCAATCAATCTCGGGGTTCTTCTGCTTGAATGTGTGACGACTGGGATGTCCGGGGACTGGGGCTATGTCAATTTTCTGATCTTCTGGAATCATCTCATGCTCGAGGTTCCATCCTAGAGCCTTGCACAGTTCCACGACGACGATATCACAATCGCCGAGAAGGTCGATATCGAAGTCGACGTGACGGACGGGGTCACGATTGATTTGAATTTGCGGTACGTGGCTGGGGAGATATGGCACCACTTCGCTGACTGGCGCTACCTTTAATGATGTACCGATGGTGATTACAAGGTCGACTTGATCCCTGTCGCGTTTGCTTAGTCGGTCGGAGAAAGTGTCGGGTAGTTGTTCGCCGAAGAAGGTAATATCCGGTTTCATGATGCCAGCTTCGGGAATATCGTCTTCGACGCTATCATCATCATCGCTGTATCGACGACGCTTCTTCTCACCACCGTTCGAAGTTCTCTTGCGCTTGATGGTTTGGGTTGGCCGGGCAGTGAGTATGCACTTTCTGCATCGTGGTATATGGCCAGCTTTGATCTCGTCGGTAATTCTGTCTCCTTTCACCTTATGTCCGCACTTTTGACATGTGGCGGTTGCGAACGATCCATGACACTGAATGAGATTCTCCGGAAGGATTCCCGCCGCACTTTCAATGTCGTCAATATTTTGTGTGTAATTGGTGAGTAATTTGCCTTTGTTCTGTAAAAGCCAGATGAATTTATGGGTTGGGGAGAATCGACCAAGTGATGGCAAAATGTCCTTGGCAATACCAAAAAAGATCGTTGGATCCTCTTGGAACAGTTCAATGTTGAATACATCCTGAGGATCGGTAAGACCTAGATGTGCCATTTGCGCATACAATCCATTTGCAGATCTGAAATCGGGTATGCCAAGAGAAGTGGAAATACCAGCGCCAGTGAGGACAATGATCTTCTTAGCATTTCTGATGAGCTCTATGGCATCATCGACACTGTTATACTGTTGAAGCTTCACACGCTTTGATAATTCACGGCGTAAAGCGTGACTTAAAATTTCATAGTAATCTTCATCGGGTCGGCCTTCAAGAAAGCTTGGTGGGCGGATAGCAAACGCAGTCAAGAGCTTTTTAGCAGTAACAGTGCCCGATTCCACAGTAGTTCGACAGAATTCTTGAGGTCCGAGTCTTCGAAGATCGCGACGATATCTCTCTCCTTCCTCACGAGAACATAGCTCAGGATTGAATTCTGATATCTATTTTTAGCGCCTTTGACGATCTAGGGGGATGAAGGTAAAAGCTTACGACTGTCTTCTAATAAATCCTCTTCAGTCAAACCTTCTATGAGATCTTCAAGAAAGCTATTATTGTCGTCGTCGTCATCGTCGTCATCGTCATCATCATCATCTTCTTCTTCTTCTTTTTTCAATTCCAGTTCATCTTCTGAGTCGCTTTCATTCGCACTCAAAGCTTCGTCAAGGTCCCGTGGTACTGCATTTTGGTGGTGCGACCTGCCACGTGAATTATCACGCGAGTCACCATGTAACGCTGCATCATCAACTTTAGAATCTTCATCATCGGTCACCAAATCAATAATCTTCGGAACTGGTGACTTGAGGACAGAGCCTACACCATTTAATGTAGCGGAACTCATTTTGGGTTGTCCAATCTTGAAGGGGGGTTGAGATTAGGAGAGATCGGGAGAAGGAGAGAAGGAAAGTGGAGTGTGGAGATATTTCCAAGGAGTTTGGTGAGGTTGAACAAGGTTAAAACTGAATTTACTACTTAGCGAGATCTTAGTCATCTGAATAGATAGTTCCTAAATTTAGCGATCATGATTGGTTGAAGGCTCGAGGTTTAATTAATAATTGATTAATTAATAAATGAATATATAAAAGTAGTTTTAAATTTTAAAGAACAGTTAATTAATTAATAAATATATATATAAAACTAATATAAGAAGTAATAAAAGAGATATTGAAAAGTAGAAGATATTAATATATATCTTTTAAAATAATAATTGAATTTATTCGAATAAATATAACTAACTATTGAAAAGCTTAAGTTATAAAAAGAAATAGTTTTAAATTTCAAAGTAGATATAATTAATTAATAAATATATAAAAACTTCTATAGAAAGTAAGTACTCAAATAATAAAAGTAATAACTATAAATAAATATCAAAATAACTCGATATAGATAATTTTCTTAGATTACTCACTCGTACTCGGTTTTATCTAAATTGAACGATAATAGTTCAATATCCCAAGTGGCAAATGATTGGTTGATAATAGGTTATAACGGACTCGAATAGCTATAAAAGCATCGAAATAATATAATGATCCCCAATGTGGATATATTTTGGACAATCCTATAACAAAGACATTACCTTAACATCCCTTCATACCGCCAAAGTGAAGATCAAACTGAATCTCAATCTCAAGTCTCCATATTAATATATCCACCTAGCCATCTAGTGGAGACGTAAAGGTGGAATTTCTGTAAATATATATTTTCCTATCTCTCATTGTCATTACCTACATACCGTTTGTTTACCAATTCGATATATCGAATTTGGCAATAATGTATTTGAATACAGTGGTGTACTGGTAGTCTCACATTTGCGTCATTGTAATAAACAGCCACAGACAGCCACAGCCACAATGGCTTCCAATAGAGACAGTAAAGATAATTATCAATTATCTCCTTTATCTTCTCCTCCATCATCTCCGCCTCAAATAATCTTCACGTCGCCATCATTCACACCGAGATTTGGTCGAAGAGACTCAATTACGGCAGATGATGGATCACGTCTCCATCGAAGGCTTCACAGGCCTATACATACCAAAGGAAATGCTAATGATAGACATATTCGAGTACAAGAACCAGAAGGCAGTCAGACAAGATCACCAGCTGCCAGTATATATATGGGATCATATACACCACGACGATCAAGATCACTTGCTAGTTCAAGACCAAATTCGGTCAAAAGTCCTCCAACATCAAATCCAGCTTCACCAAGAAGCAGTTTCAGTTTTAGTCAAAATCACATGAGTCATTTATCCGACCTTCTACAAGATTATAATTTAGATCTCGAAACTTATGGTGTCGAAGAAATGAGAGATGGATTCTTTGATGCTGCATTCTTCAAGCCACCGAAGACAACTCATGAAGAACTCATGAAAGATGCAAAATTTACATTACCAGCAGCATTCAAGAAGAAGCATCCATTGTCATTGAAACATTTCTTCCCGAGACAATGGCGTGGAATTAAGGAAATATCTAGACAATTGGTGACCACACGAGCTGGCATTAAGCTTATCAAGTCATTTCTACCTTTCTTCATCTCTTACATCTTATGTTTAGTCCCTGTCATCAGAAACTGGCTTGGCCGTTACAATTATATTATGGTTATATCCGCAATCATCAATCATTCAGGACGAAGTATCGGCGCTCAGATTGATGGTACTATATTAACAATTCTTGGAACTGCAGGAGGACTTGGGTGGGGAGCCTTTGCACTATGGTTATCAGATTCCACATCTGTTGCCAGAAGAGGATATGGAGGAATTCTGGCAGCTTTCCTCGTTATCTTCATGGGGTTCATCGCGGCAATTCGTTCATATTACATCAGATTGTATCAGTTGGTCTTGTGTGCCGGCATGGCGGTTCTTTATACCTGTCTTGCCGATACTTCCCAGACTATCGCTTGGAAGGTGCTCTTCGAATATGGCATACCATGGTTGCTTGGACAGGCTATTGCTCTCCTGGTGTGTTGTATTGTAAGTATACTTCCTTTAATACATGCGTCCGGCAAAACTTCTTCTGTCACAGCTGCTACTTCCCTCGTCGAGTTTGGCCATATTTGGAGCCTAGTAGAGAGCCTGTATTATTCGAATCCGATCGACCGTTTGCTTCTCTTACAAGGCCTTACTAACACAATCTAGGTAGTTCCTGATGCCGGCGCAAGATCATTGGCTGTGAGCTTACACAATGCTTTCGATATTATGCAAAAAGGACTTCAACTCCCCCAATCAGAACCCGTAACCACACATAGGCAATTGGCATTCACTTTTGTCAATCTCTCACAAGCGTACAGAGATTTGGTTCTTGATATTTCTATTACCCGCTTCAAACCCTCGGATGTTATGGCATTGCGAAATCTCATGCAAGCAGTGATCAGATCTTTACTATCTCTCCGAATGGAATCGCATTTATTCAATGACAGCGATAAGGAGGAAGATTCCGACCTACCTCTGTCACCAGCTATATCAGTCCTCAGCATTCGACGATTTCAATCTCCTTCGGTGATTAATATTGATGGTCCACGACGCCCAAAACTTCAACGATCGAATACTGAGGATCGAGCAGTAGAGTTGGTAGCCAGTAAACTTGCAGAACCTACGTCGAATTTGTTGATATGCTTGAAAACGGCTTTACAGAGATGCGATGCCGTTTTGATGGAGATGTCTGGATACAGGGTATTTCTCGGACCTCCCAAAGATGTTTCTTCTGATATTGTGGGTGCGATAACAAGTATTAGAAAGGCCAAGATCAAATATGACGAGGAAGAAGAGCAGTATGTATAGATTCCTTTAGTTTTTTGGATTGTCTTTGAATGCCACGAAGTCGTTTACCTTGTAATGGCACATCCATCTGTCCAGGGTTTTCAATAGTTTGGATAGTATCCCAACAGGAAAAATATCTATGATTCCGTTTGGTACATTTTATTCGCTGAGAATGTTGAGTGTATTTGGAACATCCTATTCCGTCGTTTGAACATCTGCTTAGACTATAGAAGCCATTCAAATATGATTCTAACCATATTCAAAAATCCGCTGCTTTACAAGTTTCAAAACTTCCGAATTGGATTTCACTGTTGATATTAGCAACGAGTACTAACAGAGATAATCATAGATTACTCCGAAATCCAAATCTACCTCCAACATATTCTAACCACCCGGAAGTTGTCGAGATATTCCTATTTGTTCATCCTATCAGGCAAGCGGCAAACAGCGCCGAAGCTCTTCTCATTAAAGTGAACGAAATGCAACAAAGACGTCCTGGTTGGCGACTCTACCTACCATCTTATCCATTTGGTAAAGCTCTTCAACGTACAAATGGACAGGTACGACATGACCGAGGAGGTGTAACGGCAGGTTTCTTTTTCCGAAGTCAAAGAGAACTTGCCAGAATAATGAAAGGAATGGCAAATGTTTACAAACCTACTCCTCGCAAGGAAAGGGGTACAGAAGGAGAAGAAAATTATGATGACCTTGAGCCTACCGATACTAGAGGGGCGTATGCGGAGGAGGAAGAAATTGCGATGGATAGGAATTCACTGGCTTCCAAACAAAAACGCCTGAGATACAAAACTTGGAAAGTTCTTCATCGTTTACAAGGCTTCGAGATTAGATTTGCGTTCAAAGTAGCGATAGTAACTTCTCTTTTGTCAGTACCAGCATGGTTGAATCAGAGTAGAGACTGGTGGAACAAATATGAAAGTTGGTGGGCGGTTATAATGGTCTGGATAATGATGCATCCAAGGTGAGTCTCAAATCTTCAGCTTGGATCTGGAGATTGAACTGATCTTTTGCAGGGTGGGTGGAAACATCCAGGACTTAGTAACTCGAGCTTTTTGTGCCATACTTGGTGCTGTGTGGGGAGGTATAGCTTACGGTGCTGATAATGGAAATCCATACGTTATGGCTGTATTTGCTGCTATATTTATGATTCCGATGATATACCGGTTTACCCAAAGCCCTCACCCTCGATCAGGCATTGTAGGTTGCATCTCGTTTGTGGTAGTGTCATTAGGTGCATATACAGCTCCCGAAAATGCCTCAGTCATCACTGTGGCTTGGACTCGTGGAGTTGCTTTCGTGGTTGGTATTGTAGCTGCTGTGGTTGTGAATTGGTTCCTTTGGCCATTTGTCGCGAGGCATGAATTGAGGAAGGCGTTGTCGTCAATGCTCATTTACTCCAGTATTATATATCGAGGTAAGTCACATATCGAGTATCAGCACGAACTGAACTAATTATCTTAGGTGTGGTGGCAAAATATGTTTATTACGAAGATGGAGAAGAGCCAGGTGTGAAAGATATGCAACAATCTGGTATGTCGACTCCCATAATTCTGATGCAAAGCTTATTTTCCTCAGAAATGCTGGAAGGTCGTCTGAGAGAAGGATTTGTTAGATTACGACAACTATTGGTATGATACAATGCTTCCACTTTATTCTATACATTCAAACTGGAACATCCTAGGCACTCACTCGTCACGAAATCCGCCTTCGTGGTCCTTTTAACCCACTTCCCTATTCAGCATTAATCGATAGCTGCGAACGGTTCTTCGAGTATCTTATTTCCGTACGACAGTCCTCACTATTCTTCCATCCACACTATCTTTCCGAGAACCAGGAGGCGTCTGAATCACTACTTGCCTTTCGACGTGATGCGGTCGCTTGCGTCCTCATGAACTTGTATGTATTGGCTGGGGCATTGCGAGGTGATAGAAAAGTTCCTGTAGGTTTTAAACTTTCCAATCTACAATACCACGAGATAGTTCTGTTCCTAATAAGAAAACAGCGATATCTCCCATCCGCAGCATCCGCTCGAAAGCGCCTATTAGATCACATGGCTCACCTTGAATCTATGAATGCTCTTGCGAAATCTAGCGGTGTATCTGTGAAGTCGAAGAGGAGAAAAAGGAAAGGCAAATGCAAGGAAAATGATGATTCGAACGAGACGGTAGATAATTTACCTGGAGGAAGAAAATGGTCGCAAATCTATAGTTACAGTACGTACTTGAACCTTTCTGCTTAAGCTCTCCAGAAACCCGAGTATACCCGTGTAATCGTGGTCGTCCAGATGACGGATGCTAATATAAAGTCTTGTAGGTTACAGTCAATCACTCACGGGGTGTGTAGCACAACTAGAACAACTATGTAGATACACCAAGGCAATTGTTGGTGAGCAAGGGTATGTATAATTGTTCCCCCTTTCTTCCTTCGGCTCCCCCTTCTCGGTCCCTCTAACGACGAACTCCACAGCTTCGACCCCATACTCGAAGACGAATACGAAGATCTCACTCGCGATCGAGTGAGTGCTCATGGCTTTCTCGATGGCCAGATTACACCATGTACTACCCGAGGTTGAGAACTGAGAAAACTATACACAACAATAGCATCTCCTTTGCATATATTGATCAATAGGACTAACGGTAGTGCGTTCGATTCCAGATCGAAAGGATATCCGTTCAAATCGGGTGTAGTTCAAATCCCCTCCATTAAACGAAATTTCTTTTGGCTCTTCATCCTTTTTTTCTCTCGGAATCTTATATAGATGTGGTTGCTTGACTTTTTGGTAAGTAGATTTTAGTTGTGTATTCAAAAGTACTCTGTATATATGGCTAGTTTAGAAGAGTTGGTATTGGGATGGTTCATGATGAATGGGAGTCTTTCAAATCGTATACCGGTATATATAATTTCGGTGGTAGGTGGTACATAAAATTCACATTAGTAAACATGTATATTTTTTTTACCGAAGAGCCAACTCTATTTCTCGGGATACTACCGGTTTTTCACCATCCCACTTCTGCAACTGCATCTGCATCTGATTTAGTCTTCTTTGGCGCCACCTTATACACCCTTGTCCAAATTGTGGGATACCGGTCAGTATCCACAAGGGTACAAATGCATCATCTAATGCGGGACAAGCAGGGAGAAATTACCGGGGCCTATACCCCAATGGGATATCTCTGAAGTAGGTTTAGATCACCGATTTGCTGATGATGAGATCCATTTAGAACCTGATAATAGTTCTTCATTCTTCGCCTCAGACTCCAGTTTTTCGCTCGCAGATTAAACATTACTGTAGACATCCGCCAGCAGTAAACAATCTTTATCTCTGACCTACACCCTACTCGCTAATCTAAGTCCAGAACCCCCCATTTCCAAGACCCATCTATCTATCTATCCATTCCGCAATCATGACAACCCCAACCCAACAATACGACACCATCCAAGCCCCCTACGACTACATCCGCACCGCCTCCATCGCTCTCATCGAGCGCGAAAACGTCCATACCGCACTCACACCCTACATTCAATCTGCGCGAATCCTCGAGCTCGCATGCGGCACCGGTTTCTACACATATAGTTTTCTCGACTGGGGCGCCTCCTCCGTAGTCGGCGTCGATATATCCCGCATCATGATCGAGTCTGCGCTTCAAATTGGAAAGGGCACTGGACACGAAAACCAAGTGTCGTTCCTCCAGGCTGATTGTGCGGTTCCGAGTGTTTATGCTGGGGCTCCGTTTGATATTGTGTTTGGAGCGTGGTTATTGAATTATGCGGCTGATAGGAGGGGGTTGGTGGATATGTTTCGGAATGTGGCGGGGAATTTGAGGGAGGGAGGGAGGTTTGTGGGGGTTACGGTGCCCCCGGCGGAGAGGCCGAAGGAGGCTGTGGTTGGGGAGGCGGATATCAGACCGTTGAGTGAGGGGGGGAGTGGGTATTTGGTGTATGAGTGCATGGAGGATGTGGAGGAGGGGGTAAAGTTTCGGGTGCGGGGGGAGACGCCGGGGGGAAATTTCGCGTTCGAGTGTTTTCATTTAGAGAAGAGGGTCTACGAGGAGGCGGCGAGGGAGGCGGGGTTGATGGGGAGGTTGGAGTGGGGGGTTACGAAGGTGCCGGAGAGGTGGTTGAGGGGGGAGGGGAGGGGGGTGCAGGGTTGAAGGAGTTGGTTAGTTATGGGAAGGTTCCTAATTATGGAGTGTTGGTTATTGAAAAGTAGGAGTAGAAGTAGAGTGGAGTTTACATGGGGGGAAAGTGCTTGGAGGAGGTGTTGGGTTGAAGTGAGGTCGTATGTATTTTTGCCAAAAACTAACCCACATCTCGCATATTAAATACAGTCTAAGTGCAGTATGACACCGTTGCGACAATTGCGTGGTCCTGTTACCCCAATGTCTGAATCACTTATACCTGGAGAACCTTGCCAATTTATGTGCTCGAACTATATTGCGTAAGATCCACAGTCTTCATAATTCGAGACGCAGAATCATCATCCGCAGAATCATCATCCCCCGCAAACCCTTCTTCCCCTTTCTCCTGCAGCTCCCGCTTATCTCTCTTATCTTGCTTATCCTGCTCATCCTGCACATGCGCCTCATACCCCCCACCCACAATATTATCCTCGCTCCCCACCATATTAAAACGATTATTCAACCTCATATTCTGCATCGTAATCTGAGAGCGATCGTTACCAGAAGAATTTGGAGCCCAAGCACCGAGACGGGCGATGCGCGCGATGAGAGGCCATAGATGTGGTACGTTGGCTACGATCATGGCGGTGGAGATCTCGCCTGCGTACCAGTTGAGGTAGGTGAGGGAGCCCATGGGGGCGACGAAGTTTGTGATTCGGTTGAGGGTGGCGCAGAGGATCTGAGGGGGGTGGGGGTGTTAGATGGAGAAGAGGGGAGGAGAGGAGGAGAGGAGGAGAGGAGGAGAGGAGGAGAGGAGGAGAGGGAAGAAAGAAAGGGGTGATGGGTGAAGTTGGAACTTACTACAAGTCCGCCCATGCTGAAAACGGCGATCAGGGCACACTTTCTGGAGAGAATGGGGATTAGTTGTGTTCTCGGTTGTCTGGAGAGACTCAGAACGCATTGTGACTAACCTCACAAGTTCCAACCTTGCTTTGATTAAGAGGGGAATGGGTAGGCATAACATAATTGCATCTCCCGTAATATTGAAGCATGCATCAAGTATCATATGATGCCTAAAGGTCATGCATTGCTCTATTGATAAGACGATTAGCCAAAGACCATTTGGGATCAATCAAGAGCATCACTTACCATTCGCTGCTGAAAGAGGAATCGTGTCGTAGTAAAGATGGAATGGACGACACCAGACTCCCATTAAGAAGACTATGACGATGACAAAGCCCATAGCTACATAGACCGACACTGCGATAACGGCTTTGTGGTATTTGTTCAACCCCTTTCTAAAGCATTCGATTATTATGTCAATTTCCGAGATCTTTTTAACCAATTGATAGTAGATAGATACATATCAATCCTCAGGGACTTCTTCTGGGGTGAAGAACTGAAACTAGCAGTGATGTTAAGAACCCTTCGCTGCAATTGATGCAAGCAAGTCAATCAAGTAAAAGGAAGAACTCACGTCATGCCGAAATAAAGTATCAAAAGACAAGCCTTACAGCCCCAAACGCATGTAACCTTGCTGAACTCCATGATAATTCCAAAGATAGAGCCGATGGTTGCTCGATGGAAGTCTTCGGGTGTCCAATCGACTACATCTTTCGCCGTGACAAAGTTATTTCCCCACAGAACCTGGACCCAGATGGAGAAGATGACTGTGACAAAAGTGGCCTGTACTTGCTATTGTATCAGCCCTGACGATTAATCAGTATAGAGCCATAGAAAAAAGGATATTCTAAATGACTACCGCACATATAGAGGAACCGGTCAGACATACAAGATTGAAAAACATGATATAATCACCCCAATCAAAGATCCGAGGTGTTTTAAGGAGACTCGCGGACCTATTGCTCTTCACCGATTCAAAGGAGTTGTGCCGAATCATTTTAGAAGCGCTGCGGTAAGGTCAGGAAGTGTTCAATTAATGAAAAGGATACTTCAATTTAGAACATGTTAAGAGTTGAGAGGTACTCACATTCTAGCTCCTACAACGATAGTTACAATTACACTGAGGACTACCAATTCAGTCGTCACAGCGGACCGTCTTCCAGGAATCATATTACAACAATGTACAAGTCGAAGAATCGAAAGGTTCTGTAGAATATAAACTGTACTGGTGGAGAAGGAATTGTCATGCGAGTTTTCATTGTGTCTAGAAAAAAACACATACGAGAAACAAAAACGCGTCCTGATATCAAAAGGATATAAAATTACCCTTGATATTAACATCCCGTGCTCTCAATCTAGATGCCATTTCCATCCTCGCGGTTCAGCTCAACATTCGAGAAGAAGCTAATAAACCGGTACGATCTTCAATTTCGAGGTTCCAAGTCTGTGCTTTGCCAGAGGAGAAACACATTCGAAAATCTACGTTGGGTTTGAGATTAGCTCGCCTGTCGAAATGTCTCGTTCAGATAGTCCAACCCCCAATAAAACTCGTAGAATACTTTATAAATCCACCTTTTAGAGTTTTCATGCGTGTTAAAATCAGCTGTCAACCCATCATATCTCTCTTTACCGTGGTCTGGCCCGAATAACCCTGCAAGAACCCTTGATATCCAACGAATCGGCCCCATAAGCCGCTTGATAGCTAAATTCAATTTTCTTCAAGCGAAAGTCCCCACTCGCTAACTATATATAATAATATATATGAAGGATCGTCTAATCAGGATGCCATATTTCGTCTCCAATTATGCAATGCAGCTCTTCTCATCAACCAACGTGCGCCAACGTGCGGTGTAATCGAAAATGTGAACCTTTTCGTGTGCTGTCGTCGAACTGGCGGTATGGTAGCTTATCCTACCGGCATATCAATGCTTCCAACCCCAAACTTTTTTCCTCGTCGTTGTTCTTGTTCTTGTTCTTGACCTTGCGAACTTTCTATTTTCCATCATGGATTCTGCTGCAGAGCATGATATCGAGAAGGGAGTGCAAGTCCAAGCCACCATCAACCACTCCATAGGCCGCGATGGCAATTCCACCCTCGAAAACGACAGTGCTCATGCCCCTCGCTCCGAGGGAAGATTGGGCTACTGGAGCGTCAAGATGGAGAAAATCTGGGGAGTGGAAGCCCGTGGCATCACCCGGGTGATGGACGACGAGAAAGATGTGCCTCAGCCGCTTCATGACTACTTCCACATGTTTTCGCTATGGTTCAGCATCAACTTGCAAATTGTGAACATTATCGTTGGTTTTCTCGGACCTTTGGTATATAAGCTCGGCTGGGTGGATAGTGTCTGCATTGTTATTTTTTCGAATGCACTCGCCTCGTCTGCAATCGCATACATGGCGACCTTTGGACCGGAAAGTGGTAACAGGACTCAGGTATGTTTCCTCATCTATCACTGTTTGTTTTTGAGCTAACCTCGGTTTGCGCCTTGACAGATTATTGGTCGATATTTCATGGGCTATTGGCCTTCGAAAATTGCATGCTGCTGCAATATTGTTCAGCAAATAGGCTTTGGCACCATAGGATGTATCATTACTGGCCAAATGATTACAGCAGTTGCTGGAGGAAGATTGAGCTTGGCCGTTGGATGCGTTATTACCGCGCTTTGCATTGGTGTGATCGCTACTTTCGGTATCGAATATGTGAATAAGATCGAGAGGTAAAAACAGTCACTACTAATAGTTGATGTTCAAAGAGCTTACGAACAAACAGATTCGGATACATTCCACAGGCGATTGTCATGTTCGTGCTTATCGGTTGCGTTGGCAAGAACTTCGACATCAACGCAGTCTCCGTCGGTGACTCTGGAACCATTAACGCCAACCGCTGTTCATTCTTCGCCTTAATATTTGCCAGCGTGGTTGGATTTACTGCCATCAGCGCCGACTTATATGTCTATTATCCCAAAGATCATCCCAAATGGGTGACATTTGCGTCCACGTGGTCCGGCGTCTGGATCGCTGTGATTTTCGGCAACATCATTGGAATTGGCATTGCTACTGGTGTGCCAAACATCCCAGCATGGAGTGACGCCTACGATGTCTCGGCTGGTGCACTTCTCTATGCTTGTTATAGTGGCCTCGGTGGTTTTGGCGGCTTCTGCGTCGTCATTCTTGCCCTGAGTTCCATCACCAATAATGCACCATGTAGCTACAGTGCGGCATTGACAATACAGGTTCTTGGACGCTGGGCGAGTAAAGTTCCACGTTGGTTCTGGTGTATTCTGATCACAGCAGTTGAGGTAAGCCTCATTCCATACATTCTAATTCATCTGTTCATGTAAGGATGCTAACCTAAGCAACGCAGCTCGTCTGCTCCGTCTGCGGTCGTAACAAGCTCTATTCCGTGTTTGAAAACTTTCTCCCGATGATGGGATATTGGATTTGCCCCTGGCTTACCATCAGTCTGGAGGAATATTTCATCTTCCACAAACTGGCGGGCAAATCATTCGACTGGTCCATTTATGACGACAGAACCAAGCTACCGGTTGGATTCGCGGCCCTGTTGTCGTTTCTGATTGGAATTGCTGGGGCGATCGTAGGCATGTATCAGATCTGGTACACAGGTCCTATTGCTCTAAGGATTGGGGGCGAATATGGTGGTGATATTGGAGATTGGCTCGCCGTCGGCTTGACGGCCATTGTGTTTCCACCGTTGAGATATCTAGAGTTGAAGAAGTTTGGACGGTAGAGACTGCTTTGAAATTAATCATAACTTACACACCCGACAACTTTGTATATATTTGCGGTTTTCATAGTAATAAACAACTGTTCTAGCAAGACTGCCACCAGACTAAGCCATTTCGTGTAGATCACATCCTTTGATTGAGTGAAAGGGCAAAGCTAGTAACTTGACTCGATTATCATCCCCTGCATAAAATAAAAGATAGATTTTGATGTATTGAGTATGAATGCAAGTCCAAATCCTTATACACTTTTTGTTAAGACTCCCGTGCTGTCTCGATGTAGATTTCAAATGAAGATCTGAAATGAGATGCAAAAATCTGGAAGAAATTGCCAAAAAATCGCAAGAAAAAACAAAAGAGAAATGTCGACGCCGGCATGATTCGAACATGCGCCCCCGAAAGGAATTGATTTCTAGTCAATCACGTTAACCACTCCGTCACGGCGCCATGATATCTACTTTGGATACTATAATGGTGTTTGTATGAATATATGAATAAATCATGAAACTTCCCACAGTCTTACATCAATCCCAGCTAGTTTGAAGAGATTTGGTTGGATACCGACTGAGATATATGGATCGACGCTTACTCGTGTAGATACCGAGGCCCCGACCATACTCAGAGATAAAAGACAGTACGGAGTAAAATAACCACATATTATTGGCTTCTATGAATTGTCATGATGGTACAGACACTTCTTAAGTATGCCTCTACAAACTCTCAAGAGCACTCGGCGACTGAAAGATGTCAATATCTTCAACATGAAATCGAGGTCTTTTGTAGACGTTTTCAAAGATGGCGGTTCGGGCGCCACAAAGCTTACCGTTAGAAATTCAACTCCACCAAGTCCGTCCACACTGCGAAGTAACTCGAGAATCCTCGTAGGAACTCACTTGATGCATCTAAAGTTCTATCTACAAAAGCATCTCAAAATCAGTTTCACTAGAAATATCAAAAATTGCTTTGGGACATTACAAGATCAATAGAGAGTAGTCTTAAACCTCGGTAATGAAAAAAGGGGTTCTAGAGCTAATTTCGAGGACAGACAGACAGACAGACAGTACCGGTAGTCTATCTAATAATAATAATAGTCACAACATAAATTCGCACATTAAACGTTGCACTACTTTATTATTATATTTTGTATGGGTATATAACCTGATCCTACATTTGCAAATATCTACGATATCATTATTATCGATTATCGTCATTTCGTCTTGAAAAAGGGTGTCGCGTGAGTGATGTGCTGAAATAAGCGTCTTCGTAGTTCTCTTCCTCTTGATCATAACCTGGTCATCAAAACCAAACGTGACTGGGGAGACTCGAGACTTATCCACGTGTACTGATGATTGGTTGAATGAATCTTTTTTGAAAGGGAACAAGGCAAAAGATTGACTCTTTGATGAGTGAGACATTCATAACACCTTGATAGTTAATCAAGCAAGTAGGGTATGAATGGATGAATGGTATGAATGAGGGGAACTTTTCTTATTCCTTTTACGAAAGAAATACTCAGTATTAGATAGATATAAATGTAAATATAAATATAAAATATAAATAGAAAAGTCCAACATAATCATTTCCTAATCATTACATCCAACGATTCATCAGATTTGGAACTTTGAACCCGAAACAACTCATCACAAGTTCATCACTGCTCGAGTATCATCATTCATCATCGTTGTTCAAAAATTAAATATCTCAGATTGCATGCACCCATACAAGGTACCAAGGTACCCGCCCTTTGATCGCGAATCTTCTCACGAGGGGAAGTAACCAACGTCGAGCAGCTGTTACTCGAGTATCTGAATCATTATTCACAATCAACCTTTTCTCTTTTAATATTATTCGGACCCTTCCTTTACCTATTCGTATACTATATACAAGAATGACATCCTTTACCTAAATACATATACTTCTTCCTTTCCTTTTATAGATTGTTTCGTTTCGAAAATATGCGTATAAACGCAATATACATAGCAGTTTGTCTGCTTCAAAATTCTCCTGCTGTTGATGCCAAACCCCTCGGTACCAGCCAATCGAGCCTGCAAGTGCCATTGGAGGACCTGGATCCTACACACCATCAGCAAGCTTCCTCCAAACGTCTGCATGGCCGATTCCTGCACATTACAGGTGGGGTTAAATCCTAAATCTGCCATTTAATGGTCCTGTACGATGCTCATTTATTACAGATTTACATCAAGATCCTCATTATAAAGCCTTTTCCTCCACCGACGAAGATGATGCTTGCCATCGAGGGAAAGGGACCGCTGGCACATACGGGGCAGAAACTTCTGACTGCGACACTCCTCATACCCTCGTAGATGCGACTTTCAAATGGATAAAGGAAAATGTGAGGGATAGCGTGGACTTTGTTGTATGGACAGGGGACAGGTTGGTTCTGCCTTTACGAACAGCCAATCGATGCAATGGTGATTTGGCTTTGTGCGAGGGGAAATGCTGATTAGGAATAGTGCACGTCACGATAGCGATGAGAAGATTCCTCGAATCCAAAGCGAAGTCCTCGATACCAACAGAAAGATCGCAGATAAATTCTTGGAGACTTTTGGGGATGGGGAAGATTTATCGATTCCGGTTATATCAACATTTGGCAATAACGACATCCTTCCACATAATATTTTACTTTCGGGTCCGAATAAATGGTTGAAAACGTACACGGACATATGGGATAAATTCATACCAGAAGAGCAGAGGCATGGTTTTCAACGTGGAGGATGGTATTATGTCGAGGTTATTCCTAAGAAATTGGCCGTCTTCAGTCTCAATACTTTATACTTTTTCAGCCATAATGCTGCTGTGGATGGTTGCGCATTACGCTCAGAGCCCGGATATGAACATATGGAATGGCTTCGAATTCAACTACAATTTATGCGCGACCGAGGAATGAAGGTTATCCTTACCGGACATGTACCTCCAGCTCGAACAGATAGCAAATCACTTTGGGACGAGACTTGTTGGCAAAAATATACCTTGTGGCTTCAGCAATATCGAGACATTATTATTGGAGGTTTATACGGACATATGAATATTGATCATTTCATGATACATGACACTAAAGATATTGATCTCTTGTTGTTTGGGGGTAAATCGGTTGCACCTCCTCGCGCGCTAATGGACGATGAGTTTACAATTCAATCCGCTGGAGATTACCTGGAAGATCTTCGAGAGGATTGGTCTGTATTGCCTAATCCAAAAAACCTACCCATCTCGATGGACATTGGCGAAGAAGATTTGGACTACTCAGAGTTGTATAATGCCTCCGATGAGAAAAAAATTAAGAAGGACAAGAAGGGCAAGAAGAGCAAGAAGGATAAGAAGAAAGACAAGAAGAGGAAAGAGCTGAAGAAATTTGGAGGTCCATGGGGTGAAAGATTCATCGTAACAAACGTCGGACCGAGCATTGTGCCTAATTATTTCCCTACTCTTCGAGTGATTGAGTACAACATCACAGGATTGGACGACACAGCGACCTGGTCTGATTCACTCGTGGAAAGTAGTGAACAAATTGATTGGCTTGATCAAGAAGACGAGGATCGATTTAACGTCGATGCCAATGTAGATTCGACAGACTATATCTATGCGAACGATGACAATGCCTCTGCCGAGAAAAAGAAGAAGCACCACAAAGACAAGAAGAAGATCAAGAACCCGACACCATCCAACCCAGGATTTATCATTCCATCTCCCCCTTCGAAAGATGCACCTCCTGGTCCGGCATACTCTCCGCAAAGTTTGACGTTACTCGGGTATACTCAATACTTTGCAAATTTGACTTACATCAACAATCTTGAAATGACATCAGAGGAATCCGACGATGAAATCGATACGGAGAAATGGCGTAACGGTAAGCATGGCGGAAAGGTTCCCAAAGACGATGACCCGAATCCACGCGCCTTTCACTATCAAGTCGAGTATGATACTTTCACGGATCCAATCTACAAGCTGAAAGATATGACGGTCAAGAGTTATCTCAAGCTTGCTCATAGAATTGGAAAATATAAACCCCAAAAGGGGGATCGTGTCAAGGACGGAGACATATTAGAGGAACCTGAAGTTTACGAAGATGATATAGAGAATAGAGATAATGATAAGAAGCCGGCATATATTCCTGAGGACGAAAGTATAGAAGATCCTGAAAATCACGATATCGATGCCGAGAAAAAGAAGCCAAAAAAGCACAAGAAAAAGAAGCACCATCGCAAACAGAAGGAAAAGAATAGAGTTTGGCTCAGCTTTGTTCAACGTGCTTTTGTCGGTACTCTAGATGAGGATGATATCAAAGCTTTTGACGATGAATTCGAGAGGCATGCCGAAGAGTCACTGAACCCTATTCCTCATAGGGTAGACGATGTACATGGATTGGAATTGTGATGTTTTTTTTAGCGTGCATGGATTAGAGTTTTGCATCAGATTAGGGTTGGGCTTTGATTGTTTTTGTCTTGTCTTGCATTTATATTCATACCATTGCGATGGAAATGGAAGCATGGAAATGGGAGTTGGAGTTGGGTTCGAAATTACTTAGCACACCTGTAAAAAGGCTATGAATGATATACATTATGGTTGGTGGTTGGTAGTTGGTAGTTGGTGCATAAGAATACGATAATATGATATCGATGATACCGCTGGGTTCTGGTTATAGGTTTTCGATGATTCAAATGAGAATACCCTATACCTCTCTATATTGATTGAATATCCCTTTTCTTTCGCATGCAACCTGGTCCTGGTCCATAGACTGATCAGAGAATCTGCGGCTTGTACCACCTATCTGCCGGCGAAGACCCACTTGTTGATATGCCCTATTTCTCTTTTTTTATTGTGGAGAAGGGGAAGGAGAGGGGGGTGTGGAGAGGGAGGAGATATGGTTTTTTTGGTTTATAGAATATATATAATAATAAGTATTGTGTTATATATACTCGAGCGGCATTTCTTTTATTCTATATATACATTTACTCATCTGAATAATATAATTATTTAGATATGGTATTTCTTCTTTGCTTCTTGTTTAATCATTACGAGTATATATCTAGTATCTACGGAGTACCGGGATATCAATAGGTATTCAAATCCCGATATGGAATGGGGTTTTTCAAATCCCGATGTTATATTACATTATATAGGCAACGCAACGCTATGCTACGCTATGCTAGCGATACAATACAATTCTAGGAGTAGTAAGCGCCGCGCAGATGTGGTGGTGTTGATAAACTGGGGCTCTGGGGTTTGAGATAAGATGGGATGAGGTGGGATGACGTAATGTGGAGTGGTTTTTGTGTGAGAGAGGGTTACTGGGTTTGGATCGTACTGCATGGAGACGAATTAACTCGATGATATGATGGATTGGATTGGATTGGATTGGGTTGAGTTGAGTTGAGTTGATGAGTAATCAATATGCTACGAAAGGGTGTGGCAATGGGAATGCGCATTTGTAAGCTGTGAGCATAGGAATAGGAAGTGAATAGGCTTTACATAATAATTCCAAGGTTGGCTACTAGAATGTTGTGCTCCTTCATTCCGTTTGTTCTTAAGAACGCGAGTTTTCCCCTCCTCTTTTCTTCATTGATATCTAGTCATCTTCTTCGTTGCATATATCTTTAACTCATCGACTCATCAACTCATCGACATCGACTCAATCACTTATCAACTACACGCATACACGCAACTTCAATCATCAAACCCTAACCCATACCCATACAAACCATGACCTACGAACGCCAACGCGCCATTGAATCCTACGGCTGGACCCCCGTCCCTGCTTCCCTCTCCCTCCTCATCGAAACATCTCCATCCGCCTCCACCCCCGCTCCTCCCCTCCCAATAACCTCTCTCCCCTTCCCCACCTCCCCCCTCATAGCCCGCGTCCAAGAATGTGCACGCAGCACCCTCCCCCTCGAAACCTACCACCACTCCATGCGCGTCTACCACTACGGTGTCGCCATCCTCTCACACGCATTCCCATCCTGGACCTCCATCGACGCCTCGAGTAAATTGCTCGAGAGCTATGCTTTGACTGCTTTATTGCATGATATTGGGACCGTGCCTAAATATTTGCAAGAGACGCTTATGAGTTTTGAATTCTATGGGGCGTTTATTGCGGATGGGGTGTTGAGGGATGTGGGGGTGGAGAGGGATCAGAGGGAGTTGGTTGTGGAGGGTATTATCCGACATCAGGATTTGGGGGAGGTGGGGACGCAGACGAGGGTGGGTGGGCTAGTGCAGTTGGCGACGATTTTTGATAATGTGGGATTGAATGCGCAGTTGGTGGATGAGAAGACGATTGAGAACGTAGTGGGGGTGTGGCCGAGATTGGGGTGGAGTATGTTGTTCTTTGGGAAATTAGATGGATGGCTATTTGGATTCGTTATAGAAAGTTTATGCTAATTGTATGGTGTCTACCATAGGTAAATGTTTCGCACATACGATCCAGCAGGAAAATGGCCTGAAACCTTGGGCTCATACGACGCATTTGGGGGTGAGAGAGTTTCCGGAGGGGGTCATGGAGAATAAATTGATGGAGAAATGGGAGTGAGTGGGTAGGGTAAAGACAAATATGCATAGGATGTTGTGAGTGGGATGAGTTTGGGATGGAATGGATGATGGATGTCAAAATGATATGAATTGATAGGTGAGGAGTTGTGAAAAGGGGGGGGAGGGGGGGGTTTAATGAAGTGATGAATATTGAGGTAATGGAGTAATCAAGAAACGAAACAGGGGTTCGGGTATTGGAGAGGAAGGGAACAATAGCTTGGGCAAATCAATGGCAGCTAGTAGTCTAGTAGTGGAAAGTTGTATCAAAATGAATCATCTTCAGATCTTCTTAATCTTAGCCGTTTCGTTTTGACTGAATCATAATACCGAGATACTGAGTATATCTATATATACAATAGTTAAACATATCGAATTACCTCCCCTCTCCCCTCCCCTCTTGAAACTATACATAATTATCACAACTCGCTCTCTAAAATCAAACACACTCATACATTTACACATTTGCATCACTATAATCATTTTAATCTTAATCTCTAATCCCAAATCCTAATCCTATCTAATCTTCTTCAAAACACAACACACACTCACACAACCCAACCTCATATATCCACACATACTCCTCCAATCCCAACCCTATCCTTCCTCGCCCATCAAAAGCTTTCTTTACAATCGACATCATTCGTCCCACCATTTTACAAAATTCCACTTTTTATTCTACTCGAGTATATTGTATATACTCACAAACCGCCCCATTTTTCAAGCAATTGAAATAAACAAGAAAAAGGCGCCGTGACGGAGTGGTTAACGTGATTGACTAGAAATCAATTCCTTTCGGGGGCGCATGTTCGAATCATGCCGGCGTCGAGATGTTTTCTTTTTTGAGTGGGAAAAAGTGTATGTGTAGATTTTAATTTTGGGGTTGTTGATGTTGTAGGTTGAAAGGTTAGCATACATGCCGGCCGGTATTTTTAGCATGGTTTTGGGGATTTGCTTTTTGAGCTTCGGGTTCTTGGGTGGATTGGTTTGGGGTTTTATGTGGATATTCTTTTACTTAATGAATAATAATGGATCGAGCGAGTTTTAGTTTTCTGTATGGTAGGTACCTGGTACTGTATGGAGATTTGAGATTTGTGGATAGCTTTCTGTCTCAGTGTCTTGATACTCACAGCTCCCATACTCTATATATAAAGATCAAACAAAACAAGTGGATGAAGTTTCTTTCTCGTCAGGTTTGGACCCGGAGAATCCGCTCCGTTCCGCCATTATACTTTAACGTTATCAGGGGTCAAGCGAGATATGATCCACTTACCCCGACTCGCTGTGCATTTTAACACACACCCGTTTTTTGGGGGTTTTGTGGATTCCTGCACAGTGTATATAATGGAATTTATAGTGTATTGTGTGCATGCACTGTGTATATACTTGCTGCATATTTTTCGAGCTATGTAAGGTTATTGATGTGATGTTATGATAGATAGTTCTGGCGTATAATACATAATATGGACTCGAAAATTTGAGATGGAATCGAGGATGTGAGGAGGATGGTTTGTGCTGGCAAATCGGAGTAGATTCTATATACCCGATGATGTTTTAGAGCTACAGAATTTAATATATTCAATCTATCGAGGTGATTGTTTGCTAGACTCTTGGTGCAAAGACTATTCGAGAGGATTTCTTCCCCGTGTTCAATAATTATATGTATACCGTGACCAAAATATCCTCAATTGTGGAGATGTGATTGATAGAAGCCAAAACATAACGTTCTATCTACACTCCTGTCACGGTCATTCATTCAATCCAGCTTCTTGAATCTTCGACAATAAAATAGCTCTCTTGCTGTGATGTCTAAGTGTCTATTAATTCTCTAAAATCCAGGTGGAGTTATAGAGATACATGTCCAACTATTCTCTTTGGCAGTTTATACATTAACTTGTCCAAAATCTTTCGGTCAAGATCGAGTATCTATCTACCAATATCCAACATGATTCCCGTTCTCCTTAGATAAAGTATCTCCATCAAAATTCAACAGGATCCCTCAAGTCGAGTAAAAAATGGCCATGATTCTTATGACGTTCAGGAGAGTCAATTCCAAGAAACTATGCCATTGATTCAGAATGGATAGAGTTCGGTATATCAAAATCCTATATATAATAGTGTCAATAAAAGTGTTTGCTGAAATAGTTGACTTGTTAGCCAATCACCCTTTCGTTGTAATTGATAGTTATGAAGAACTTCCGGCTTTCATTATTTTTTGACTCAGGCTTCACTATGCCTTCCCTAAGAATTGATCGGCTTGAAAAAGCACAGACTTTTTAGAATAGCTCATGTCCACTACCACAGGTGACCAGTTCCATGTTTATATTAACCTGTATCTTGTTCTCAAATTCAGTCAGCCATGAATTCTGCATATTTTGCGCGGATATTGAAAAGATTATTGATTTCTTTTTGTGTGATATCCAAAGGCCTGATGTAAATTAAAGAGAGCTCGGTTGATGAGACAGAATTAGTTCAATAAATGGTAGGTATGCATTTAGGTAAATAAAGTACCTGATAAATCGCTTGATTCAGGGGATGTAAATGTAGATAAAAGCATGAAAAACATGTTAGCAAAGATCTTGAAGAGAGAAAAAAGTGCTTGTAGTGGAAGTAGAATTGGAAATGGAAATATAGAAATGCGTTGGAGGTGAGAAAGTCTTGTACAGGAAAGAGTGAGGAATTAGAAACAGAAAATAGTAAAGGAATGAAAATTCTCAAAATTTGAATGTAACTATTCCTATTCTATCATATTGCCATCATAATGGTAGCTGATTGTACCCACTCAAGTCCAGAAAATGTACAGGGGCTAAAACACTCAACTTTGTTTAGCCTTTCAAACAAATTCGATGTACCAAAGTAATTATCTACACAGAATGACCTCTCCGTGAGGTCTCAAATCCCTCTTCCAGGTCTTTTCTATTTAGCTTATCTACCACACTTCATTTACTGTAGTTCCTATAGATATCTTAATTCCAGTGTCTAGATGAACGAATGAAGCGCCTTCCATGGAGAAAGACAATTTAAAATATTGTTTTAATGAGATTGTGGGAGAAATAGAAAAGGAAGTGTGGAGGTGTGGAGAGATGAAGAAGGAACGACCTCCCTCTCTTTATTCCACCTCTATTTTGCTAATCCTAGAATCTAATAGCCAAAAAATAGGAAGGAACCGGTAAATATTTGAATTTTAGAGCTCTTGCTGTGTTCAAAACAAATATCTCGACCAGCCAAGAGAATTAGCAACTGAATTTGAACTATTAATTCCTGTTAACACCTTCTAACACCTAGTCCCCGAGGATCCTATAACGAAACTCTGTCACGACTCACCAAAGACCCGTATATACCCATTACTCATTATCCATTACTCCGTTTTCTAAATCCTCACACCATGACACCAAAAGTTTATTACCAATTTACCAGAAACCAAAGAAGACCAAAAAATCAAGACATCGAATCATCAACAACCTGCTCCAGCATCATCCCCTAGATCAACCCTGACACCAACTCCTAGAGTATCAATACTGTTACCAGCACAGAACCAACCATAACTGGGGAACGAGATTGCTTTCTCTTGGAATCGCTAATGCCACTCATGGCCACTGCTCATGGCTAATGGGTGTTCGTTTGCATCTCGGTATTTTCACTAACCCAAGCTCCCACTTCGGTGAATGCATCAGGATCCCATCCCTTCAATCCAGACTCTATACCACTCCCAGAGCTGTGGAGACTAAAGTTCCCTCGCTTGCTTCCATTCTTGGCCTTCATAGATGAAGTTTTGCAAACACGAGGACAATTTCGAATTGTAGATGAAAGAGTATAAGAAGACTCAGTTTCTTTCAACCAGGCATGGAGAGGCCATGAGTAACTTTGAACAGAGTATGGTTGGTTTTGTGTAATCCTTGTATTGTTCTTGAGGTACCCATTGTTCCAGTTGATGTTGAGGTCTTGGGAGTTGTTGCTTATATCATGAACAAGAGGCTCTTCATGTGAAATTGAAGTTTGGGTACATGAACAGGCATATCCCGGGACTGAAATTTGATATGTATAAGCAGGTTGACCATAAACAGTAGTCTTTGGCTCCAACATCTGCGTGGTCGAGTTTGGTCCAGCAGCATGGATGCCAAGCTCTGAGCAATCACAGTTGACCTTTTTGTAAACGGGAGGTCTCGTTGCCGATATGTTTTTGAGACAATAGCGGCAAATGATGGTCCAATCGTCCAAGTCATATTGATAAATCTCTTCTGGTTTATCGTCGTAGCCGAGTGGAGCCATTCTGAGAGGCCAAAGAGATCTATCGGAATGTCAGATATGAGGCGTCTGCCAATGATGAATGTGATCACTAACGAAGAAGATTGGTTGTTTGCTAAGGTAGTAGTAGTATTCTTGGAATGCGGGAAATGCAGGTATTTAAGGGTTTGGAAGGAAGTCAGGCTGAGAGACGATACATGTATATATACTTGGCTTGAAGAATGAAGTAATAATGTCAACACAAGGCTTGAAAGTAAGATAACTTCGTTCATGAAAAGAAACTAAGAAAACAAGAAAAAGTACCAACAAAGCCACATACTTATACATCTACTTGTATCTTTCTCTCCCTGTATGATATGAAGAATCGGAGTGCTAGAAGCGCGGCTTACTAACTAGTTTTCTGCTGTGTGCTGGCTCGAGAGCTTTGTGGTCATCTGGATATTCGAACATCGGAGTTCATGAGATCGGCAGGTATGTACATAAATTATGGAGATGTACAGCTACTACTTGCTGGAATGCCTTTTTAAACGCCCCACTACTCTGTACGTCTACGAGTAGAGTAGCGAACATGATTGAACTGAAGGAACGGAGCAATTTCCGATAAAGGAGACAAGCTGACGGTGTTGAAGGTCCATAATACATGAGGCTGCGCAATGTCAATCATTTGATACGGCGTTGTCTGCCTCGTTTTACTAATACATGGTAATTGGTGCAATTTTATCGAAATTGAAATTTCTTGGGCTGGAAAATGTTGTTGTTCTGAACTAGTGAGAGATTTTGAAGTACCGCTTTGATGTCATGAGTTGTCAACTTGTAAGGTAGCCTGTACGATGAATGAGCCGCCCTGTTCCCGTCAGCCAGCTACCCATCACCTCGGTTCCTTTTCTCTCTCTTGATTGCAGTTATCCATGACCAACCCAATCTTCACAAGTCATTTGCAATGAATCTATAACCAAACAGCTGGGGTTTTTCAATCTTACTATAAGTAGGTCCTTTGAGGGACTCTTTTGCAGTCTACCGTGGGTGTTAGATCGACGTTTAGGTAGGATAACTGTTTATAGCTCAAATAATTGATTTTGTTATTTCTGTCTAACTGGGATTTAGAGCACTCACTGTATCCTTCAGAGTATTCACCATCCTGAAAATATATAATTCAGTCTTGAAGATATTGAATTGGTTGCTTTTGGATTTAGTGTATTGATAATCAACTTCAAAACAACCAAATCCAGTGCCGGTATGTGATTCTAATTCTATATCTAAAGCACTAGAGGTTCTATTAATGGGTTAGGGCCCTATTAAATAGAAGGTACCCGCCTGATACATATTTAGATTGGTGGGCCTCTTGATTTTCGGTATCGCCTACATCCTATATCATCATATTCTCATAAACGGATAATCATATTATACAGCACAAATACCTATCGATGCTCCTCGGAAAATACTTCCGGCAGCAATGACGTGCAATCTCAATCATCTTTTCCTTCAACTCCCATACCCAACACTGCCCACATAATCCAGTATATGCCTTTTTACCCAATCTAATCTCTCCCACAAACCCTACAGACATACCATCGGCACTAAGCGAAGTATTCGGCGAGGTCGCACAGAGACGGCTTAAAGCTGCGGCTTTCGTCCGACTGGCTAGAAGCTATCCCAGCTTCCCAAACATTAAACTTATTTTTCAAGAACTCTAATACTCTAATCTATTCATACGGCCGTATACTACACAATATACAGAAGCTTTCTGATGACATTCTACCTCCCAAGTTAACCTTATTGACATAAAACGTTCTCGGGACTAGGGAGACGCCGCGATCCGCGTGATATAGAATGCGAGAACTCACCGTTTGGATTTGAGCCTCATATCAATGTTAGTATGACATTCACCCGATATGAGACGTGTAAACCCCGTGGATGATGCGTTGTACATAGTTCGCAGCTAGCAGTTCGCAGGAAAGATGGCATACTTTTGTGACCCACTTAAGTGAACAAGTAGCTGCCTAAGAGTACATCGAGTGAAGCACATGCGTCATGACGGTAAATATTGCCGGTCAGACACTGGGACTGACTACCTAGTTCTCAGACGTCCTGAGAGTAGGAAACGAGATGGCGAAATGGGGTCAGTTGTAAAATTATCAAATTCTTAATGCTTTTCTACGACTGATATCTAGCAGACAACCTTATAAACACCTTGGTACTCCATTTTTCAACACTGCCCTATTAAGTCCACAGTCTACATGTACCATCCGCACCAGCACTGACAAGCCAAGGCTCCTTTGGATGCCAGTCCAAATCCATGACACCCAAAGCGCTCTTGACCTTGTGTCCCTTCAAAACCTTCACCGGTACGATAGTAGCATTCTCCATAGCATCACTTACAACCTTTCCGTGGAAAATTTGCAAACTTCCATCATCACTAGCATCCGCAAACAATGGAAGACCACCTTTATGAAACTTGACAGCTCGGATAGCTTTGTTGTGGAATCGCAAAGTCTTGTATGGTCGAGTGGAGAGATCGAGATCATGCCACAAGAGGCGACGATCATAAGAACCAACAATGAGATTGTCGCCTCCAGGGTGAATATCGAAGGAAGAAATCCAGCGAGCACCGGGTTGAATGATCTTTACCAATTCTTGTTTTTGTAAGTCGTAACTGCGAATTGTGCGTTGAGTGGCAACGAAGAAAATGGGTCGAGAGGGATGGAATTGAGCAGTTTGGGCGATACCGGGAAGACGTCTGAAGGGAATTTGTGTGAGATGTTTCGAGAGAGTGTGGATCGCGACGGCGGACTTTTGAGCGGTAGGAGATACAGAGGAGAAGAAGTCACCTCTTCGGTGCCAGGTAATGACTTTGACTGTAGATCTCACCGTGATCTTAATTAGTACGCCTTCATCTTGTAGACGCGAGCTAGGACGAGCCCAGGTTGCGACTGGTTCTTTCTTTTGCCCGTTTGCTGTGAGTGCTTGAGTGGCATTTGTTGCATAACCAAATCCAGCATCCAACAGCTCTCGGCTGTTGCTTTCAGCAACAGGATCGATTACGGTGGGTACCATAAGGAATATATCCTCTCCAGCTGCAGCCGAAAGTATGATAGCGTCTTTCGCTGGGCGCCACCTAACAACATTAACTGCCTCCTCGTCTCCTATTTGTGCGCTCCAGAGTTGTTTTCCTGTTAGAAGTTCCCAAACACGGACAGTACCATCATCACCACCGGTAGCTAACCATGTTCCAGATGGATCGATAGCCAAGCTTCGTACCCTACCATCATGACCACGGAATAGTGTCTGCGTGACAGTTGGGAAAGGCTTAAGTTCTTCAGGCTTTGGTAGCTTTGGAAGTAAAGAAGCGGGATCAATGTTTAGCCTATTTTTGCGAACTCGCGGTGCCAAATACAGATCAAGCGAACGTTCGAACCTCTCATTAATAAACTTATCATATCCTGGCACCTTTCGTAAAGAATCATACGCAGTTGGTAGATACTCCTTTTCTCTATCCTCAGGATCTGTAGTTTCCCATTCCTTTCTCTCTGCTTTAGATGGAAGATACTCAGGAGGTGGGTTGTAACTTAGATCGTATCCGGGTGGAGGTGGTTTTGGAGCTGGGAGTTTCATGATATGATCTGGTTGAGCCTCCTCGTTCTGCCATATATCGTAATGATGTTCTTCCTCCTCATCGTCTTCGCGCTCCTCAGGTGGTCGATATGGCAAGATTCTACCTTCTCGAATGGCTCGGACTATCTTCATAACTCGTTTTGCTTCATGCTTGGATGGCAAGAAACGTCGTTTGGGCTCAGGAGCTGAGCTCAAAGGCATAATCTCCTCGATACCGCTGAAATATGGAACATAATCCTACATTACGTTAGTTATATACCAGGTTGCAATGTCGCAAGAAGTGCTTACAGGATATGGGTCGTAACCATCTTCAGGAGTCTCATTTGTTTGTATTCTGCGCAAGACCTCCAATTCATCTTGAGTCAAGTTGAGAGGCTTGCCTGTAGCAGGATCCGTAAGACCTGTCCATCCCTTGGGTATATCGATACTGTCCAACAATGCATCAAGAGCTTCCCCTTTCGCAGGTCGCATAATTTTCTTTCCATTGATATTATATCCAATATGAGGGTAAGAATCATAGAAAGACAATGGGATATTTCCGATGGTGTTAATTGGCTCTTGAGCATCGGAATCATCCGAGTCGTAAACGGGGTCTATCTCCTCGTAAACGTAACGTTCTCCTCCATTGGCGTCCTCAACTACAGTATAGTTTGGCTTCTCATTGTCTTCGCCAATGTTGATTTTGCTGAGGGCAGCCCTTGCCTCGGATTCCTCTCCTCCGCCGTTCTCTGAGGGTACCTCGTCGCTATCTAACGCCTCGAGCTCGTCTTCGTCTAAGTCTTCTTCGTCTTCACTATCCTCCTCTGCCGCGCTGTCGTCGGATTCATCTTCGCTTTGCGACAAGATTCCTTCTAGAATTCCATCACCAAATTCTGCTTCAGACTCAACATCAGATATCTCAGGTACATCTCGGGTAACAGCTTTGCGCTTTCGTTGTATTGTTGGCGGCGCCATTGTTGCAATAATTTGGGGATTATTGACAACCTTGAAGCTTCACAAGATTTTTTTCCTGGAAAAATTAGTCGAAGAGCTTATCGAGGATCGTTATCTTAGCGTATTTTGAGATCTGGAAGTCTGGGCTACAAGTCTCTCAACCCCTTGTACTTTATTTTGAAGTACAGTAAGAAACAACTACCTCGACTTCTTTGCACAGATTCACAATCATTGATCACATCTATCGTCCTAATTCACAGTTACATTTATTACCTGGGTGATTATCTAGTGATGGATCTAGCAGATAAACAAAAGGATTCTGCGACGGCAAAACGTCGGGCTTGTGACGAGTGCAGTGAGTAACCTAGGCCTAGAAAGAGTCCACCACCATGCAACCAATGTGCAACCACTGATCTGGTGAATGTAGGAACAAGAAAGCTTGCATGCTCAAAGGACTTCAATGGATGTGAACGATGTGTGCGGGAAAACATAGCATGCCATTACTCCGAACAGAAACCAATGGGGAGGCCAAGAAAGCGGCAATTTATCGAAACTACTAGAGATGAACCAAGCAATACACAAAACAACCTACAGTCACTTCCGGATAATGGCACATTGCCCCCTTTCTTTGGCGATGATTTCACTGCTGTTTTTAGGATATCTGGTCGTCTTATCGTTACTGTTGACATCATCTCTTCTATTTATTGCAACATCATTGACCCAAAAAGCACCCGAGAGCGTCTGTTTTCCCTTGCAGTCACTCAGAATCGCCCATGGCGGATAATGCGCGTGATTTATATCGAGCCCTTGCGGTATAGTCCACTGATATGATTCGGTTAATAATGGAACATTTGCTATTAGTTCTGAATCAGTCTCGACTCCAGAGATATGGAGATGAAAAACGAACAAGCTATTTCAAGAATTGAACCTCCAACGCCCGAATCAGATACCATACGTAATAAAGTCAAATTGATGGTGCCACTTTGACGAGATGACCATACAATATCATAATTTACGCCCGAGATAAGGATTTGTTTGTATTTTGGTGTGAGTAATTCGAGTTCAATGGCCCGGTTTGAACAAACGAACAAACACAAAACTGAAACGAAGATAAAAACTACGTGATGATATGGAAACATCTTGATGATATATTCCAAGTTTCATCCCAGAAGAAAACAAAATCATATATACCGGTGCAATAGTGAAGGAATAAATACAACTGAGCATAAGCATCATCCTAATATTTGTGACACCTTCAAACCCAACTCCTAACCAGGTTTAAAGTGAGTGGCTTAATCCGATGCGAAATGAGCATCTTGGCCCCTACCTAACGAAATGCATAATGCATTCATATGGTCCAGCGAATTTGATGAAGGTCCACCAACAGCTGCAGTTCCCTAAGATATACTCCACGGGCTAATTATTTGTAATGGCCCCCAAATTGATATTCTATTGTATCACATTATTTTGAACTTGGATTGCCCACTTCTCCCAATTATATGTCAAATGTTCTGACTCTTTACTCTGTACACGAAAAAATCTAAGAATTCGGTAGTACTGAGTTTAGCATATGAGTATATGAGATAAGTAGGGCTGTAGGCAAGCACACAAGAGTCAGTCGCAGTAATAATTTTAATCTAATTATATGATATGTGGCGCTAAAACAGGGTATTTGGAACCGAGTATTAGTATTAATCACTTGGCCTTCTATTCTATTCAACTTAAATCTTGAATCTCAAATCTGCAGTCAGCATTCGTACTTTCATGCAAAATACAATATACCTTCCTTCCCGCAACTTCCTTCCCATGAGTTACGTTTAGCGATTTTTCTGCCAAGTTTTCTTTTACCCCTTTTCAAAATTCAATTCTTTACCATGTGGAATCTAGATTCTAGACTCTAGACTCTAGACTCTAGACTCAAGCCTTATTCGCGAAAGCTGTTTTAACTTTTATTTCAGTTCAGTTGTAGGTACGGTATACCGTGCATATAAGAAAATCATTGTCTAGACCCTAGTGACCTAGTCTAGTGCTTTCAGTTTTGCAAGACTAATATCGTCATACTCTCCTGCTTATTTTCTCCCTTTTATTGTGGAATATGTATGATATCGTCTGCGTCCGCGTTTCTTTTTGTCATCCTCGAAGACTCGAAGTTGTTATAGATGATGATATTATATTCTAAAGTAGCTTCATCTAGCTTTATAGGATTATAGGAATAAATCGCTTTGTGAGAGACTTATGTAACTTATATTGCATGTTTAAATTCTCAACTTACAAGCTTCATCCTGAATCCTGATAAGTGTGCGATTGTGCGAGTATTACATTCTCGAATCTCGATTCGGTAGGAAGGGATAGGAGGTGACAATGTTTGAGTAATAATGTTTAATCCAAACGTTAGGGGAGAAGCTAAAGCTACAGATACGGTACTTAGCCTAGTGAACTAATTAAGGATGGATTTCCAATTATTTCGGAATAGATCGCAGGGCTAGTGTTGTGTGTTTATTACTGTATGAGTAGCTTGCTCATAAACTAAATGCCGGTACGTTATTCTCGCGTATAATTCTGAATTGTATATTATACTAACCTTCTAGATTCTAGGTTTTATGTTTTAGGTTCCTCACTCACTCTACCGAGTGATGATCCTCAATCCTCAATACTACCTGTGCATGCCGCTAGAAATTTTATGTGGTATGTACTAGCATACCCGAGTTGCGGACTTCTGGCGGTATGAGTAGCAATTATGATTTTCATGGTGATCATGACATCACGATCACGAACATAGTACAATAGTGTTGGATTAGTATATAGAATAGCTTCAAATCCACTATCTAAAACTCCTTTCTGAATTGTGACATTCTCTTTTGTTATTCTCATGCTCATTTTTTTTCTTGGTCTTAGTATGTGTGATGTGTTCTTTTTTGTAAGATGCTCTTTCCTGTAATATACCCATGCCAGTTCCCATTCCCAATTCTAATGTGATGTGCTCTTTCCCATTTCCACTTTCCACTTTCCACTTTCCATTTCCAATATGACATGTTCTGTCCCAATAACAAACCCATTCCCCTCCTCATTTCCTATTCTCCCTCGATAGTCCTATACCCATACCCAAAGTTAGTATCTCTTTCTTATCTCACATTAACCTCCATCACTCCTCCCATTCCATGTGACAAGCGCAATAGCAATACCATTCCATTAATCCATAGTGATATATCTGATGCCATACCCATACCCATTGCCCCATTACCCAGCTGCACATCTGCCCTCTCGCCCCCAATCCAAAAGACATACTCATACTCACCCCTTCCAACCACCAGTGTAGTTAGGCAATTTAAAAATGTATAGTTTAACTGACAATTTGAATATTACATATTAAACCAACCAGACAACTTATAATAATAAAAGATTCTACCTCAACTCCATACCAAAGAATAAAGAATAAGCTTGCAATTGCAATTTTAATGAAAATTCAATAAACTAAATTGCTATTTAAACTGTTAGTTTTTTATCAAATTGGCAGTTTGGATTGAATCTACTCGTAAGTAATTTGAAACCCAGAATTCAATCAACCATTTGAATATCATAAACTACTCGAGTAAACTGATTAGCAGTCTAGATTAATCAAACTAAACTGCCACTTTGATCAGTACATTAGTTCAATTGGTTGACTAAACTGCCAATCCCCTTTCACTTCCCCTTTCATTCTTCGTCACCCATTACGCTTCTCATCGCCCTACAGTAGTAAGTCGCAATCCTCACTCCTCCAACTCTTCCTCTCTCTAATCATCCCCACGACATGCACAGCGATCTAATCTATAACTGATTCCTTCTATCTTATAATAGAGTCACTTTAAATCCCTCCCCTTCCCTTCACCCCCTTCCCTTCTCCCTCCTCCCCCCATCCGCACCCCCAATTTCCCATCAAAAACCCGCTCCGCACTTTCTAATATGAATATATTCTACCCCATCCGCACAGCCAATATATCACAAGAAAGTAATAAGTAAGCAAGCAAGCACCATAGACCATAGACCATACATCAAAAATCAAAAATCAAAAATCAAAAACAATAAACACCAATAGACTTCGAGTCTATCAGTGATTCAATGCTAATTAGTAAACCGACGAATCTGTATGTATAATGAATTGAAGTTGTACTCAGTAGGGAAAGATAGAATTGAGAAATTATAAGTTACGGTGTCGATGTTATATATTCTACTTGAGTATTCTAACTGAATAATTAGAATCTAAATAACTAACTAACTAACTAGCTGACTAGCTGACTAACTAATAAGTTAGAGTAATAGTAATAGTAAAAATCTAATTATCAAAAGTAAGTAATTAGTAAGTAAACGAAACGAAAGAAAAGGAAAGGAAAGCATTATTACATCATATCATACCATACCATACCATACCATACCATATCCTACCATGTCCTTCCATACCAAACAAACTTGAACAACCATCCAGGAGATCAAGGGAAGAATATCAAAACAGTATCAATTCAGTAGATCAAATCATTCCGATTACAAGTACAGTATCTCAGGGTAGGTAGTGTAGGCTATATATAGTAGCATATGCATCCCATCCCATCCCATTCTATCCCATTGACCATCCAGTCTTCAGTCTAATCCAGTCTAGTCCAGTCTAGATCCTTCCACTCCACTCCAATCCAATCCCATCTAATGACAAATGAGAGATCTATTGATCCATCAACCTCTTAATCTTTGAATCTTCAATTCTCAATCCTCGAATCCTAAACCCCCCTTCAAGTTAGATTTTTATTATAATATTTATTTCCCATCTATAAGCCCAATCTAAAACTCTAATCCAAAACTTTAACACAAAACTTCAATTTAAACCTCCAATCTAAAACTCTAATAATATACTTACCTTACCGTCATACATCAATCCAAAGACCCAACCCAACCCATCCCGTTTCATCCCCTTTTCTCTTTCTCTTTCTCTTTCTCTTTTTCCTTCACTATTCGTGCAGATGTAGATAAATATCGATACCGATACTCATACTCATACCCATATCGTTACAGAAAATCCGACGCATACATATACACACCCCCTTCATCCCCTTCATCCCCTTCACTCACTCACCTCACTTACACCCCCTTAAACCTCCTTCACACCCCCTCCATCAATCACCACACCTCACCCCTCACCCCTCACTCCAACAAGAATCCAGTCATATAGTCATATGGATAGTCACATAGATAATCATATAGATATACAACCTCGATTATTTTCCTACCTCAATGACTTCAATTACATTAATAATTTCAATTCAATCCACTATTTTTTGAATCTCCATTCTCCTTTCCTTCTTCTTCCCTCCCCTCACTCCATTCTTCTCCCCCCAAGTTCCCCTCACCCCTCTCACTCCACACCTTTCCTCTTCCTCAAATCCCCCATTCTCTTCTCCCCCAATTCCCCATTCTCTTCATTCTCTTCACCCCCCTACACTCCCCTTCACTCCCTTCACTCCCCTCACTCCCCTCACTCCCCTCACACCCTCTCACACCCTTTAAGCCTAAAAGCCCATTCAAGCACTCACCCCGAGAATACATTCCCTACCGACTACCGATCATCTTCCCAATCCAATGCCATCCAATGCAATCCACTCCATATCCCGCTCTCATATCTTATATCTCACATTCATATCATATCCCATTCTCACTACCTGCATCTTCTTACTCAAGTACTGAGCATCAGTATCTTCCTAATCTAATCTATTCCACTCCATATCTTATATTTTATAGCTTATCTCCCATCTCTCATTTTTTATATCATCTCATATCTCATCTCAACTCATACACAATCTCATCTCATCTCATATCTCACTCATTCACTCTCATCTCACACTCACACGCACACTCATTTCACCCATCACCATCACCACCACCATCTATTTCAACATCACCATCACCATCAATACTACCCATAAATTACAACTAAAATATATCTCTCTCTCTCTCAATCATCAATCAATCAGCAACTAATCTCCCAATCAATCAATCAATCAATCATCAATCTTTCTCTCTCCCTCAATCATCAATCAATTAATCATATAAATTAATCATATAGCCAACTAACCAACCAATGCAAATCTGTAATTTCTTTCTTCTTTCTTTCCTCTTCTCTTCTCTCCTATCTTCTTCTCATCTTCTCATCTTCCCATCTTCCCATCTTCTCTTCTCTTCACCATCCATCCTCCATCCATGCTTATGCTTAACCATCCATGCTCATGCTTATGCTCATTCATTCATTCATCTATTCATCCATGCTTATGCTCATCCATTCATCCATGATTATGCTCATCCATGCTTATGCTATGCTATGCTTATACTCTTCTCCATCCCTCCCTCCCTCCCTCCACCATATAAACAAACAAAAGAAAAGAAAAAACCAGTGTCAAGCCACATACATACATACATACTGCATGCAAGCCCAAATTATACAACTCCATCCCAATGCGCACACTCAAACATCCATCATCCATCATCCCATCAAAAATTACGCCGATTCCATTCCATGCTCTTTCATACCCTACCATTACCATCTCCAAAACGTTACCGGTATATCATCAATGACTATGTATGTAAAAGGTAGATGTGTAGATCTCGTAGTCATGTATGTATGAAATCAATCATCCATACATCTCATGTCGATCGAGTCATTAACTTTCATGAATGATAAAAAAAACACAAGTAAATAAGATAGAATGCAAGCATGCACCACTAATGATCCCGAATCCCATGATGATGAAAAGACGAAAGAAGAAGAAAAATACTGTATATGTATGATGACAGAAAAATGCCCTGCACCAGAACCTTAGATACATGAGATGAGGTCATATTGAAGGATCAATGAAAGTCATCACCGTTGAACATTCGTTCATCTTCATTGGTGTGTTCCCTTACTATACCACTCATCCGGTCGGAGCGCGATTTGTCGGGAATATCAAATGGGTCCTCCCAATCGTGTTCTGCTTTCTCATCTTGGTCCATTCTGTCGTCATCTTCGTCTTTGACTCTATCTCTCATGTTTTCTTCAATAGAGCTTTCATCAACGAATGTGAAACCTTTAAAGTTTGCTTGCATGCCTGGAGATAAAGGTGTTGATGTTGCTATACCTTGTGCAAGGGCAGCTGTACGTGCGTTGAGTGAAGATGCACCATTTAAGGCATTGGTGAATTCTGGATCGAAGTTGGATGTATCGGTCTCTGACTTCAACTTTGGCTTGAATGGAGGAGTAATCAATTTCTTGGTAAGAGCATCCCAATCTATATCAGAGAAGAAAGGATGTGCCTTCAACTCTTCAGCATCATCTGTAGCTCCCAGACGATGTTTAGGGTTTCGGTTGAGGAGTCCTTTGACGAAGTTTCGACCCTCGGTAGTCAAGGTATCTCTTGGGAATCGAACCTTACCGAAAGCAATGTTTTTGTACATTTGTTGTGTGTCTTCTGCATAAAATGGACTCCATCCACAGCACATTTCGAATACCAAGACTCCTAAAGACCAGAAGTCGACCATCTTCGTATATCCGGCTTCGTCCAGGAGAACTTCAGGTGCCAGGTACTCGGTAGTACCACAGAAAGTATTAGTTGTGGCATTTTTTGTCAAATTTGCTTTCGATAATCCAAAGTCGCACAAGGCAATGTGACCATTCGCATCCAACAAAATATTTTCCGGTTTTAAGTCTCGGTAGACGATATCATGCTTGTGGAGATGCTGAAGTGCTAAGATGAGTTCCGCAATATAGAACTTGGCACGTTTCTCATCAAATCTTCCCTCCTTTTGTAAATGCCAGAACAGTTCGCCTCCAGACATATAATCTGTAACAAGGTACAGATCCGTTGGTGTCTGGAAGGAGAATTTGAGTCCAACAATAAATGGAGAATCGGCTGTAGCTGTTCGGACTAAAATGTTTCGCTCGCCAACTGTGTGTGCGATCTCCTTCTTCTGGACAATGACTTTCTTCTGAAGAACTTTCATGGCATAAATTCGCCTGGTGTCCTTCTTCCTCACTTGGTAAACTTGACCAAATGTACCCTTTCCGATAAGCTTCAGAATCTGGAAATCGTCTGGTCCATAATGTCTCTTCTCTGTTCGTTGAAATGAAATTTCAACATGCACGTCACCTACATTTCCTGCAGTTGAGTTGTGGTCTTTTCCACGGAGTTGGAACCAGCCGGAGACTGGAGAATCGGCATTCTCGACAAGATTGGCTTGAAGATCAATGTGGCCCAAAAATTCTTCTGCTTGTTGAGCTCTGTCGTAAATAGTAACACTGACTCTTGTGTCTGAGCCAACAACGTCACTGGAGATTCATTAGCTAGATGACCGACGTAATTATCTTGATGAACCTACAAGACAGCTTCAGCGTCCCATTTTGGATGGGTAAACATCTTTCGACCCTTGCTCTTGAAATCTCTGTATTCTGACAAGCTTGTGTTACTGCTTTGCCTACTCTTCATAGGAATGGCCATAGAACGGCCAGAATCGCTTCCAGTTCGCATAATCGGAATACCACCAATTGCAATACCGCCGGGGCTGTGTGAATCCCCATCATCATCCTCATCTTCTTCTGATTGTGGTCCTTTCGATACCAGCTCATTTCGTTGAAAAACGACTACAACGTAGGGATCCAAACTTTTTCTTAATCCTCTGGCTTCGTTAATCTTTACGGTAAGTTTGCCCTTTGGTGCTACCACTGCTCCTCCCATGGTACTATCGCCTCTAGAGGATACAATCGGTCGTTCACTCGTGCTTGATTTGCCATTTTGTCCGTTGCTATTTTGTCCATTGACAGTTTGTCCGTTGACATTTTGTCCGTTGACATTTGGTCCGTTGACATTTTGTCCGTTGCCATTTTGTGCGGCATGATCAGAATGTGTGCTCACAAAACTTTGGTCCGACTTCGAAGTCTGATTCGATAAAGCTCGAGTAGGTGTTGATGGTGTACTCTTTAAACCATCACAAGTTAGCCTCTTGAGTCGATCATAAGATGGTGACTTGTGGAATTCAAAATGCAATCGGGATGATGGAGGGGTGCTAAATTTGTGCTCGGAGGGGGTATCGCTTGGATTTGAGAAATGTGTAGCATGAACATTTGATGGAGTAACGATGTTTGACAATGGTGTCATAGACGAAGCTCTTCTTGCATGTGACGGAATTGATTCCGAAATGCAATCTCGGTCTGTAGGAGCTGTCGTTTTCTGTACGTTATTGCCAGCATCTTCAAGACTCACATCACTCAGATTTATTTTGTGTAGTGAAGATGGATATGAAACAGGTGGTGTCGGGTAAGGATGTTGGTGTCTAGATATTTGAGAACTACCCAAAAGCTCATGGGGTGGGAGTAGGGGGTTATATATCCCTGCCCCGGAATCAAACCCAGGCTTATCAACTGAGCTGAGAGTCACTTTCAACAACGCATCACCTGCTTGAAATTGCTGTCGGAGGGAAGGAGAGTATATTTCGGGCTCACTCGGGGTGGGAGATGATATATGTGATATATGTTTCGAAGAATTTTGACTTGAGGAAGAACCTAAACCAACCTGTCCATAGAAGCTATGCAATATACCAGGAGTTCGCTTGTCTGAAGGATCTGGCTGTGGAGTCGCGACACCGGAGCGAGGTGTATCGGAATCGATGTGATCACCATCATCATCTCTATTGTATGTGAGATTAGCCAAAGTTATATTGATTTGTGACCAAAGGCCTTGGAGTGAAGGCATTAAATGTTGAGTTTCCTAAAGATGACATGTAGTAGAGTAGTGAAGAATGGAAGTGAGAATGATGTGTAAAGTGATGTGTAAAGTGATGTGTAAAGTGATGTGTAAAGTGATGTGTAGAGAGATGTGTAAAGTGATGTGTAAAGTGATGTGTAGAGAGATGTGTAAAGTGATGTGTAGAGATAACCTTAGAGGTGTGGGGATTTCTCCTGCTTCTTCTCTCACAAGCAAGCATTAAAGAAAACCCTCAACCAATATAAATTTCTCTCTTGTGATTTTTTTTCTTCCACTTTGCTTGTAATTCATTTAAAAAAAAAAAAGGTTGCACCTGTACGCCGATTGCCGCTTCGATAAGGAACTCCGATTACAACCGGTACAGTACCCCTCGTCAACTTTGACGTTTACTTTATTCAGCATGTGTGAATGGCATTTGGATGAAAAAGGATGAAAAAAAGAATGTGGAGTTGGGGGGAAAGAGATGGAAGAGTGGCAGAGTGAGTGGAAAGAGTGGCAGAGTCAAATGTATTTTGTCCACTTTTCCCTTATCCTTTGTGCCAAAATAGAATCTGGTTGTCCAGCTTCCCTCTAGATCCGAAAACCCCATTGTATACGATCCTGACAAGAGACTTGAAGAATTGCAAAAACTTTGTAACCATACCTTCCCATCATTGCTTGTGTAGCTTGCCTGAGCAAGTCATGATCAGATCCTGTCATCTTATCTCTCTACAGTCTGCGAAGACTGTTTACTGCCGATATTATAATTATGTTGAAGTATTTCGTTGCGGTATGAAGGTTCAATGGGTGAGTGAATGGATAGGAAAATCGTTGAAGGTTTGTTGAAATTTGTAGGTACTCGAGGGGAACTTTTATTATGTTGATACCGGTTCCGCAGTAGCTCGACCGATGGGTAGGAATGCGGTAATACTCGTATATCGAAATTTTGGCTTGGATTGATCTGGACTTGGATTTGGAGGAGCGATTGAGGAAGGAGCCGCAGTTGATGAATGGATGGATGGATGATATCGGTATCGGTATTGGTATTGATATGAAAATAGTACTCGGTACCTTGGAAAGGTAAGGTTTCCCAATCCCTTTTGCTAATGTCAAGTCCTTTGAAAACCGGATTGGAATTTAGGTTCAGACACTTGAGAGTGGGAAAGAGGGGGGAAAAAGATTGGATCCCGTCTTCTTGATCGATCCTTAACCCAAAATTCCAAATATTTGTACCTAAGGCTTGTCTGTCCGTCCGGGCGAAGGCGAAGGCGAAGTTCAAAAGTTTCTCGCGTATTTTCTTTCCGAGTTCGATTTATTTCCCTTTAGTTTTGAAATTATTTAAACTTATAATAATAAACTGTCTAGATTGTGAGGGTGGCCAGGGCCATCGAAATATGAAAGGCGAAATAGTTTTAGATTCAGCTTTCTAACTGACTAATTGCAAAAATCGGTAGAAGTAAACTGAACTACCGGTACGGTACGTACCCGGGTTGAATAATCCGAGGAGGCGATTGATTGAATGTTTTTGTTAAGATGGGATGAGTAGGTACTAGTAGGTAGAGGCAGTAATATGCGATGCGATGAGATGAGATGAGATAGATGAGGAAGGAAAATAAGGTATATATCAAAAAGTAACCTTTAAAGGGGGACGATGGAATAAGATGAATGTCGCAAAACAGGAAAGAAAGGGAAGAAGAAGAAATGTAATAGAAGAGGGAAACCTCTCTCTTTACATATTGATTTGATAAAAGTAAATAATTAAATATCAAAATTAAAAGATAGGAGGTGTAGATTGTGGAGTTCTTTATGGGGTCGTTGATGATGATGATGATTTGATGAATTGATGACAGCGCAGTCACAGTCGCAAGTCGCAAGTCGTCTTATTTAATTCAAAGCTGTTGATCTGGTTAACAAAATTCTCAATCACTCAGTTAGTTATATTTGATGTAAAGGATGATCTAATCTTTTTCATTCCGAATCATATACAACATTCCTTTTTATTTTCCTCTCAATCTCTATGGTATTACTGATGTTTTTTCAAATGCATGTTCCAGTCCATTGCCTCCCCCTCCCCTCCCCCCTTCAAGAAATGCCCTCAACCGTAATTCAATAAATGGCAAACATTTACCAAGTCAGTACCAGTACCACACATAAATCCAGATTTCTTGACTCGGTACAAATACGTCATATATATATATATAAATAAATATATAACCTCACACAAATCATAATTTGTTCCTCTAACACATGCTATAGGGCTTTCATCGGATGGATCGAGTAACAGCTTATGGGTAGAGTTAAGTGAGTAGGTACAGCAGCTCTGAATACACAAGATTTGCCTCAACTCGAAAAAGCTTTGGAGCAGCTGAAGCTTTCCATTTCATCAAAATACAACAATCAAATCCTTATCTGAGTAACCCGATCTTGTCAATTGATGTGTCTCACAATCTAATAACTATATCGGACTTATCTAGGTACTCCGATATATATCTAGTGTCTATTTCTCGGTATCTATAACCAAACAACTTCATCCTAATAAATCATTCAGCCCACACAAAAGAGTTGTCAGTTTTCCTATCTAGAATAAATGTTTGTCTATTCAATAATCCACAAATTGCATAGAACTACACAAAATGCATTTGGTGCATTTGGTGCATTTGGTGCATTCAACAAGAAAGCTGACCTAAGACTATCAAGCTTGAGATCATGCATGTCCTTATCCACCCCTACACCAAAAACTGCAATGCTACATAGAATCCTGCAGTATGTCAATAATACCTATAATAATTACTACTACCTTGTAAGTAATGAGTATGGGTTACCAGTATTGATATCCAATTATGTCAGCAATTTGAATCTTCGATGCTAGGGAAGAAGAATCGAATGATTTCTGCATCCATGAAACTTTCCATTTGGGATTCTTGGGACAAGGACGGGTATTCGGTAAGGTTAGAGATCATATAAAATCCCTTGAATCTGGTAATTGTTATAGTATGTAGGGGAAAGAACTGTACCGGTATCCGTATGTTGTGACCCATAAAACCATGCCATGCGATGCGAACATATGAACATACATACCATACCTATGAAGCTCCGATGGGAACTTGCATGGCGCATTCAGCAACCACAACCTACAGAATTCCATTCACCATAGGTAATTTTAGAAGCCTCATTGCATGTGTTGTAACTTGTACATCCATTGTTCTGTTGTGTTTGTGATCGTGATATGGAACTCTTTCAACTGTGATCGTGATGTATGAGCAGCTGGATACAAGATTTTAATTCGGATACGAGGAAGAGAAAGTCCAGGTGATTCACATCCGATTTGAGCCGAAACTATTCACGGATTCCCAGGGTAAACTTTAGTTCATTATTGTCCTGTGAAGGCTTGTGAGAACCGAACCCCAGTAATAGAAATAAATACCCTATGTGGTGATTTAGATCTCACCGAGGTTGTCTAGGAACCCCAAATGGGAAGCAGGTGCAGCAGGATGGATTGTAAGATGGATATAGGGATCATTTGCTTGGATACATTTCAGTCACATGATGACTAGTCTTAATCGGGTCTAGCCGTCATAGCACGTGCTTCTCATAATTTGTTCAAGCGGCCGACATTCATTCGCGTCGGCAAGTCGCGATATCAAGCTCACCAATACATTCATTCCAGCACAAATTTGATAATTGATTATCAAAAATATCTTAATCATGGGTAGACGACCTGGTAGAACTGCTGCAAAAAATGCCGCCGCTGCATTGAGTGAGTTGCTTCCATCATTTCACCTGGCGCATAACATCATATTCATACAGTACCAATTCTGACCTCATCTCGTACCTAAATAGAAAATACTCCACAAGCCTACGATGACCCTGAAGATGATCCCACAATCGATGCACCTCCATCCGATGCCGGCACAATTCCCGAAAATGACGAAGACGATATTGGTGAAGAAGAACCCATTGATTCAGAAGCTGAAGAAGAAGAAGTTCATGCTACCCCCGTTCCCGACACCACCATTCGCAAGAAGCGACTAGGTAGACCCCCAAAGATCAAGCCTCCAGGGTGGGATCTCGATGATGGGACTACGTCTGAAGCAGCCACACCTAGTCGAGGGAGAGGTAGAGGAAGGGGTTTCAGAGGTGGTGGACGATGGGCTAGAAGAGGTGGCCCTAGTCATATTACGCAACAACCGGTTGATAAAGAGGGGAATATGATGGATGTTGTGAACGATGAAGTGGAATTGCCTGAGGATGCAGAAGGAGAGAAAAAGGTTGATAAACTCGGTTATCTACAAGGTAATCGGGAATATCGTTGCAGGACTTTTACGGTTCAAGGTAGAGGAAAGAGACTATATATGTTATCGACGGAACCGGCACGTTGTGTGGGATTCAGAGACAGTTATCTCTTTTTCACGAAACATAAGAGGTTATTCAAGATTATTATTGATGAGGACGAGAAGAGGGATATGATTGAGAGGGAACTTATTCCACATTCATACAAGGGAAGAGCTATTGGAGTTGTTACTGCGAGATCAGTTTTTCGCGAATTCGGCGCTCTGATTATTGTCGGGGGCAAAAGAATTACTGATGATTATGAGGTTGCGAGAACAAGACAAGAAGGAATCGTGGAAGGTTCTCTGGCTGATCCAGATGATGCAATCAAGGCTGGTGAAGCTTACAACAAAAATCAATATGTCGCATGGTTTGGAGCAAGTTCAGTATATCATTCCGGTCAACCCACTGTTCCACAACAAACCGGAAAGATGGTTGATGGAAAGAAAAGAAAGATCATGGTGAATGATGTTAATTGGATGTTGGAGCATGCTAGAGAAGCTAGGTACATACTCCTTTCCAATCTCATCAAGCGAAAGCCGGGCTAACATACTCTCAAGTCGATTCAATTCCGCAATCGCAGCAGCTCGTCGTCAAAACTTGAACGGTATCTACGATCCCCATACAAATATCATGCAATACCCACGTACCATGCAGCCAACCCACGCTCGCTGGGAACAAATAAACGACAATGAACCGCAGCCGGAATCCGCAGACTCAACACTCTTCCCACCCGTTAAACCATTCTTTTCCCGGAATCTCTTGATTGTAGATACATATATGGAATCTTCGCCGTCCACACATTACGGAGTTCCGGGTCCCGATGGCGCGGGCTGGGATTTGGGTGCGGGTGGGAATGGTAATGGTATTGGAGATAATGACATGGGTATGGGTATGGATGGTTTATGTGGGGTAAGTGAAGATATACTAGATGCTCTTCCCGAAGACTGTAGGAAGGCTTTTGAAGAGGCAAGGGAAAGAGAAAGGGAATGGAAGGGGAGATGGGGATCAGAGAGTGTAGATGGTGGGAGGAGAAGTGTCAAGGTCGATAAGGGGTTAATTTTATAGGCAGGCGAGTGGATTCGATGGGAGAAAACGGATGAGGAAATGAAATGGAATGGATTAATATGATACCATGGAGTTGGTAGAGATAACATATGAATGGATCGGGATGGCGTTGAGGTTGGGGAGGGGGGAAGGGGAACATGTATCTTGTATGTATGATTGATGTGAAGGGAGGTTTATGCGCTGTTTTTTTGTTTAGGTAGTAAAAGATTTCATTTATTTATACTCGTACATTTGATTGATTGATTGATTCGATGTCTTGATTTTTTTTTGTGTCTGTTCATTCTGTTTATTTGTTTAGTTGATTCTGCTATACTCGAGCACTCTTGTGCATCTATCTACTCGTATTGGTCTGTAGGTACGAGTTCGTTTCATTTTATTTTATTTAATTTTATGGCTACTGTATTGTGCAGAGTTAGATACGAGTGAGTTACCGACCGGTATATATAAATTAAAAAAATGAATATATTCGTTATTATTATACTCGAGTGGGTATTGGGATGGATGGATGGGATGATTGGTTGAAATGGGATGGATAGCTGAGGTGCATTATATTGGATTGGATTGGATCGGATTAGATTGTGTGGGCGGTTTGATTTGTTTATGTTATTTGAGGAGTGCTAGTGAGGAGTGAGTGAGGAGTGAAGAGTGAGGAGGAAAAATATATAGTAGATAGTTACTATTTACTAGTGTGATGATAGTTAGTAATTAGTTTATTTTATATATAAATTAAGGTTATTAAAGATGTAATAAGTGTATGTGTATATGATTTTTATAATCGAGTAGTACTCTTTTTACTTTTCTTTTTCTTTTCGTTTCTCGTTTTTTGAGTTATTGGGTTTATATTCGAGTATAATTAGGATTAGGTGCTTGAGTAGTAGTTCTTTTGTTTTTATAAATGAGAGAGAAAGAGAGGGAAAGAGAGAGAGGTGGGAGAATAGAGAATAGAGAATAGAGAACAGAGAGTCAATGTGATAAATCTAGGATTTGAAAGTTTAATATCAATATTAATACAAATACTAAAAACAGCACAGTGGAGTGTGCGGAATTGTTGAGTATTGGATATTAAATAAACTTGAATATATATCAGGAGTAGTATATATACACTGGCACTGGCACTGGCACTCGAGTATAAAGAGGGGATATATGATATATAGAGTATATCTAAGATCTTCGCATCTTAAGCTCAAGCTCATCCATCCTCCTCTAATCGATACGCAAGACGCGAGATAAAATGAAGATCTTAGGAATTTGTAATTACTAACGAATTAGAACTTGGAAGTGATAATATAATGATAATAGCACTGTGGAAGTATAAATAAGCAATTAACTAGTATACTAATTGAACAACTAGTAGTAGTTTAGTTTATAATATTTAAATTATTAGTTCTTCGATTTTGAGTTTCAAACTAATAGTTTAATTAAATTAGTTAGATCATTACTAATTTAATCGGAAACTAATAGTTTAGTCTGAGTTTATGATATTAAAACTATTAGTTACTAATTATAGTTTTTCTCGACTAGTTTAAGTGTTGAAATATAATAAATCTCTTAGATCACTTTAAAAGTTTAAGCTAAATAAATTATTTAATTAAAATAAAATCTATATTATATAAATATTTATTAATAGTAGTATAATATATAAAAATAATATTATATGATTTTATCATTTCTGAAAGCATATGGCCGAATGCGGAATATGAAAACATATAACTGAAAACGGAATTTAGCCGAATGCGGAATATGAAAGCATATTAGCTGAATTCGGAAAATGAAAGCATTTAGCTGAATGCGGTATATGAAAGAATATAAATTGAAAACGGAATACGAAAGCATTTAGCTATTGTAAAGGAGTGAAGGTAGGTGTGAAATCATAGGAAAGCCTTCGGCATAACCACATATCGTACAACAATCATCTAATCGTAGCGTCACTGAAAGATAGTCATAGTCAAAAGGGGGATAAAGTAACTATTTATCTAAACACTGAGGGTAGATATAACTTTGAAGGGGTAAAACATGACGACTGATCTAAACTACTGGAAGAGGGGTATAAGTACCCTCTCTAGACTATCACGTGACTCTAATACTATTGACTGGTTTCCTCACACTATACTAAAGCATAGGGTTGGAAAAAGCATAAAAGAAAGCTACAGGCCCTAGATTATTTCATTTTAAGAATAATCACTTTCAATATCTCTTA
>KI628758.1:0-57639 GCA_000503235.1 Sclerotinia borealis F-4128
TATTACTATTAAAGATTGTAATAAATCTTTAGCGAGTTTATACAATATCTATAAGATTTGTTATTATAATGAATTAGAATTTTAATGAAAAATCAGAGTTTTTATACTTAATGAAAAAGTTTTTGTATAAAGCAAAAAAATGAGTTATCTTTTTTAGTATTTTATTTATAAATATATTAATTGATATATTGATATAAATATTGATTAATACAGGATTATAATCTATTAGAATATTACTAAGATTCTAATAGATATAATAGTAGTAATATTGTATATATATATCCTTAGAAATATTCTAATAAGATTGGATATATATATAAATGCATGAGGCACATGCATATAGACTATATCACGTGACATTGTGTGAGCCTGGACTGCACTTCCAACAATTATAATACTATCTTTTAATCAAATAAGGAGCTATCTAGAATATAAAGACAAGATAGAAATATATATATATTTCTTTTTGTATTTATATAGATCATTAGAAATATCTTATCTGAAGAGAATAATCTTATCGTATGGAAGCTCTACTAGTAGAAGCTTGAATGATTTTAAGCTCGAAAACTTCGCTAAATTGAAGCTATTTCCATAACCTAAATGTCTACTAGTAAGGTATCAGATATAGCGATAAAATAAAGAAAGCCAGCTGTAGAAATTCTGAGGTTTCCTTATCTTGTAGACTCGAATTGGCAAACTACTACAAGCAAGCAATGTTGGGTTGCGCAACGGATATCCTTGGGGTGGATTATCGATCTGATGAGTAATCCATAGATGATCTATGAATGGGGCGGATAATTGGAAAGGTAATTTGTGGATTATTTGTGAATGTGTATAGCTGCCTGGTTTCTCAACTTCCTCCATCCTCCACAGTCCCTTGGATGGAGCAGTTAATCACTCCATACTAAGCAAAAATGACCAAGTTTTTCAACCACGAGCATATAGCTTCATCCAAGCAGAATCATTCTTTGAAATTTCATCTGTTCCCTTGCCTCCCCCGGGAAATCCGTCTACATATCTGGTCTCTATCTCTGAGCCAACACCGCTTCATCCCAATCTGGGTCAGCAGCACGACTGATGATTCCAACCCAGACCAAAATAATCGGTCGCGATTGTACTCTAGTTACAACTATTTGGGCAATATCATCAGCGGCAGTCATTATGAGCTCTCAATCAATGATTCTGTATCGAATACAGTCAGCCCATTTCTATCCACCACAATAGAATCCAGGTCGGCTGCGCTAGATTTCTTTCACATATGCCTACCTATCGCTCGAGGTCAGGTTAGGATTAGCCCCGAGTATGATGTTTTGTTCTTGCAGTCCTGGGACAAAGATCCTTCTTTGCTCGCCAATATACTCCATGATATCAGAGCATACGATCCAAAAGATGAGGGTCTCCTACATCTGGCCCTAGCGCACGCAGAAAAGAGTACTTTCTTCAACGTTCCGCAACCCTCCAATCTACTATCCGGACATACTGCGCTTCTTGTTGACGAGGATTTCGACGCATTCCTGCATCATGAAACGAATGATGAGGTGCCATATGATCCTCCTGTGGATAAAGGTGAACAAGATGTGCAAGCTGTATCCCCACAAGTCACAGACAACGCTATGATAGACGACAATGAAACAGGTGCCTTTCACGATGAAACACTCAGCTTCTTGACCCGTCAGAGTCGAGAACGTAGTGATAATTTCCCGAGTAGCGTAAGTAAAAAAAAAGATGACATTCACTCCATAGCCACCGCATCTCTCGTCGATATACTGAGCAACAAGCTTCGGTCACTGTGGTGTGTTGAACAGCCAATACGCAAGACGAGAAATTCCTATCGCCACCATCGAACAGCCCATCATCGCCCAATGTCTCCCTTGACAAAGACCTGCCCTACCATGCCATCTCTGGATAGGATTGATAGATCCTACATTAAGTTCGACTGGCTCGAGAATGACCCTAGACCCGTCAAGCTAGATCTGAAACAACTGCGCTTCAAAAAGGATCCCCGCCGATTCTACCATAGCTGGCGCGTCCTCGAGAAGACTCTAGGTGTGCAGCATACTGTCCCTTTCCAAATTTATGTTTGCGTAGCAACACAGATGTCACCGCTCGAAGAGTCGGAACTAGAAAAGAACGTTGCGCGATACACATCAACAAATCCTGCAGTACGCCAGATAGTCAACCGCCACCACCAGGCTGACCTGGCTGAGTCGGAGATTGGACCCGAGTTACCAGTTCGTGACTTCGGCTCTCACCTGCAGGTTTCTGGACCTGGCTGTTTGCGTAATGACGAGAGTTACACGCAGTTGGAGAAAGACGCTACGACGACGATTGGCATGTGGATTTTTCCTGGAGAGGCGTTTGGGATAGTCGATGAAAATAACGTCAGTGAGGTATACGAACGGGTGAATGTGCGTGCCAATGTGTCAGACCTTCCTGGTCTTGCAGTACTTGACATCTGAGCTTTCTTGTCTATAGATATATACCGATCTTGTCGTATTATAGGTAAGACTTATATGAACAGTCACATCGTATTATTACATGTAAGCATTATGAGAATCGAAACTGTTTTTCTCTACTCTTGATCTTGATCTTTCCAATCTATGTGCCAGGAGTGACAAGCAACTACATATCAGACGTACATCTTTAGTGCAGTTCAGTTCGAATTTTCGCATGATGGATGCCACACCACAGTTGATATCTACTAGCCGCCAATTCGATTCATGATGTCGCTAAAGTTGAGACAGGAGAGCTGCCTGCGCTTGCCTAATCGCCATCAATATCGTAGCCCGAATCCATGGCAAAAAATTATGGAGTTCATTGACGGTAATGGATGATGGAATATGATGTTGATTTTCTTTCTCGAGCTTTGGTATCTTTTACTTGGGTTTTCTATTTCCTCTCCCTTTCTCATTCGAGGCACTTTTGCTAGCATTGACCAGCCTACTCCTAGATGAATTGAAAAGTTATAGCATTCTCTTCAAGCTGCACGCCTCCTCTTGCCGTATAATTCATATTTAGTAGTATAGTAAAGTCCTTTTCTGCTATGCGCGAGTAGTCTTGTTTAAGAAAATGTGTTATTGAGGTCCGAACTCTTATGCTTTGTGGGTCATACATTTGTGATATCAGAAGCTTTTCCCTTCAAGATTCAATAGCTAGAGATGGTCTCAAAACTCCCTTCATCCTGACGAGTGCTGCCTCAATCATAATCTCCCGCTTTATGGCGAATGTCAGTCTCCCCCAACCCTTCTCGCCGTAAGTTCCATGGTACACCCTTTCTGGGAAAATTGAAACGCCTTCATCCAGTAGCTTTGTCAGCGCTGCAGCCTCATCTCCGGGAATCTGAGAGATTGAGTGTCAGTCGCAGTATATCGTGGAAGTCTTTTGGGAGAAATCGAGAACAAATATCATAATCCAGTTCTTACGGGGAATGTAGTCTACATTCCATTCCCGATGGATGTCTTAAATTCTATGAGAAGTAGAGAGTTGTGGTGATGTAGGAACCTCTGTCATGAACAAACTGCTAAGAATCGAAACTTGCCAAACACTAGAATACGATAGCTATTTTCCTTTGAAGATATAGATGGATAGATATATCATGAAAATATACCGGTATATAAAATTACCGTATAATTACTATATCAAATTAAATTGAACCCAGGAATGAGGATAAATGCGGGGTATTGTTCAATAAAATGGCCTGGTGACGTCGGTAAACAAGGCCAAAATTACAACGTTCCTGGCCGTGTCTTGAATTATCATCAACATCAACATCAACTTCAAAACACTACAAATGATCATGGCAAAGCCTTCAGAGATGAAGGCATTAAGTTTATATTATCTGACCTTTAACTGTGGTCTTACTCTCATAGATGCTGATGCGTTTGCTTCTCAACTTTTCAGTGGCCTTTCATCCCCTCACTTACCAGACCTTCTCGTTCTCTCATTACAAGAAATTGCACCAATACCATACTCTCTCATAGGCGGATCCTTTCTGGTACCTTATTTCAATCGATTTCACGATGCGGTCGAAAAAGCTTCAAAGAAACAATCCAATGATGGGTCGACATATACTTCGATAGCTGCACGAAATGTTGGCCTGACGGGAATTATGATATTTGCAAAAGATCCGACCCTTATACAAGATTTAGAGGCTGGTGAGGTTGGAGTAGGGGCTTGGTCAATGGGAAATAAAGGAGCAATTGGAATACGATTCACATATGGAATTGGGGACACCTCGACAGAATTAACGTTCGTTGCAGCACATCTTGCAGCCATGGAGGAAGAACTGCAAAGACGAAACGAAGATTGGAAGAACATTGTCCGCGGATTAGTATTTTCTTCAACGACCTCGAACTACGACACGGCTTTACCTAAAGGCGAAGAAGATAGACCATTGCTATCCATATCACCACAAGATGCGTCAATTTATAAATCAACATCTCATCTCTTTTTCGGCGGGGACCTAAATTATCGAACCTCTATCATCTCGCCTGCGCCGAATGATCATATCGACATATTCCCACAACCGCACGATTCCACTTCATCTCCCAACCACTACTCGAGTCTATTCGAAAATGACCAACTCAACCAAGAACGATTAGCTGGCCGAACTTGTCATGGACTTATCGAAGCTCCCATCTCATTCCCACCCACATATAAATACAAGTCAGAAGGGCCATTCATGACATCTGATGATGAATTAAACAGATGGCCATGGGCAAAACACAGATGGCCTAGTTGGTGCGATAGAATTTTGTACCTTGATATGCCATCTTGGGTACAAAAGAGCAATCCACAGGCTAAAATCATTTCGAATAAATATTCGGCACTACCCCTCTTCCCAACATCAGACCATAGAGCTGTAGCTTTAGATATAACAGTTCCTCTACTGCCAATTCCGGAGCCCGAAGAAGGGGAAGGAGGAGAGGATCCAAGAGTTAAAATGCCGTTTGATATCGACATTGACTGGAAGAAGAAGAGAGAGAGAGCTAGAATGATGGAATTAGTGGTGGGATTCACATTATATTTTACGAGTACCAAGGAGGGAGCTGCTCTACTAATTGCAACGCTTGTTGGTGGTGTGGGGGCGATATATGTTCTGAAGGCTATTATTGGCGCTTGAGGACTAGGTTATGGCTATGAGGCATGGATATACATTTCCGGGTTTATAATTAGAGGACCAAACCTTCGACCACGGGCACAGTCATGGTGAGTTACCACTTAAATATTCATATGATCAAAACATATGAGATCTCAGGCCGCACAATACTTGTCTATATGTGCTCCTTGGAATACGGGATCGCTTTTGACTTTTAGAGCTTAACTTAGATTGCTTGAGTGAGCCATTCTGATCGGTCCCCAATTTTCTCCAAGCACCAGATATGAGACAATATAAGTGCGTTCCGCTCCGTTCGTCCCTCGCCGACATCTCCGCGAGGGCTTTTGTTGAGCAATATCGGAACACTCGAACTGTTGAAAGAACAGCTTCTGGTCCGTACTCATTCTAAGCTTTTTAAGTTTTCGATATTTTCTGAGTGCTTGAGCACTGGAATGGTTGTGTAGTTCTTTGCCCCCTTTTTGTATATGGCGTGTATTGATTCCAAGGCAGTTTAATTGTATTTCATGTCATAGATGGGAGCAACAAGAAGCCTCGTCTTCTGCTTTTCTTACCCAAGGAGACATTGCCACAGTTCTTGTATCGCTGCATATCAATTGACGAGCACATTGACTCTTTGGAGATTATGCAACCTATGGGGTACATGCCGCAGAGCGAACAACCGGCCGCTAATGTTGCAGCCGCTATTACCTCAACAACGCCAACCATGCCATGAAGATCTTCAAAACTCTTAAGGGATCCGAAATGATAACTCACTTCGAAAATGACACAACGAAGGCCGAAGGGTACCTGGTACATTATATATATGTGGGATTGCAAATCGGCTGACCTTGCACGTCAACTCGATCTTGACATCACCCTATGTGGAACCATCAATGCACCATTCAATCAGACGAGTCAGCTAGGTGTCTTCGCTACCGGAGATACTGCTAATCAGCTGCCAACCGTCACACAAGCCCCTTTCGTGGGTCTCCGTATGTGGTGCTCCTTACAGCTTCAGGCGAAGATATATGGTCAAAAGCCCGCTCTCCAAGATTGCCTCCGGTATTGGATTCAATGCGTATGATTAGATTCATGGCCTACGATAAAAACTTATTCTTTTCCGGTCGCTAGATCTGGAAAACATGATACAACAAGGTTGAAATTCCGACCTGGAGAGAAGCAAATCCTCTTCTGATCCCTTGGAATCTTATCTGATTGATCTGATGATCACATGGAAACAATAGTTGAAACCCAACGGAAAATACCCTCTTTTTGGTTCTCGACGATTCTTTGTTATCTGATCGAACTGGTTATGTACATGGAGTCGTAATTATTGACAAAAGTGGGTTTTACCCCCCAATAATTCACCTAACCGGTACCGCACTCGCTTGTCTTCTTCTAAAGAGGACCAAGTGTGACTGCACGAATGCATATCCGAATAATGACCCACGAAAAGTTGATATCCACATACTTTCCGAAAGTCCGATTTTGGCATTTCGATGATGACAATGTGGTGTCATATTATATCCGTACTGACTATACTGTCTGTAGTAGACATTTCAAATTAGATGTTGAGTGTTTGAGCAATTTGCTCTCCTGGTCATACTGAGGATCTCGATCTGATTAGATAAAGATTAGGAAGGCTTGATTCTAAATGATCTGATCAATCTGATTAGATTATCTTTGTATAATGAGGGGTTCAATCAATATTCTACAGGGAATCGAGCTTTTTTCGTTCGAGATCAAACAATCCGTTCCGATTTTCCCCATTGATATCGTAAATGACGGTGATGTGGTATCATTCCCGTAACTAACACATAATAGGTAATAGCCAGTCTAAAGTTTCTTATAAATAGGTGATTGGGAAATTTAGTTCCTGTCATCCCTGGCCATTGATGAAAATTTTGATCAGATTAGATAAAAGCCAGGTCATTTAACCCCACTTGATCCCACATGAACCCACTTACAAGACTTTAGCCAGCTAATCAACTGTGCTCACCGGTGGTAGACGACCTAATCGACCCATTCAACTTGATCCCCCTTGTTCGTTCACCCGTCTGAAGTCGGAAATAATTCCAATCTCAGGCAGAACTGCGTGGGAAAAAGGTTTTCTCTTCAATTGATGCATCTCCAAGGAATCTTTGTCGTCTCATTTAATTTTACCTGCCTACATCGTCTCGTGTGCATTATCTTGTTAATTTGATGAGCCTACTCGCGTCCTCATCCACACTAAGCCTCGTTATATATCACTCCGTGGAAATAGTCTTGGCTGCCCCAAGCACACGGCAACATGCGCAAATCTCGAACCTTGTCCTGGCTGCAGGTGTAGGTGGATGTGCATGTGGATGTGGATAGCCATATTGACAGGTAGGTCGAGATTTAAGTATTAGTAGTCACCCATCTCCTTCTACGGTTCATCCATAGAATTGTATTACCTGTATCATTCCAACCTCTTTTCTGATCGTCTTTTCTTAAGTTCTGCAAATATTGGCGGCGTCGACCAACCGCAACTATGCCAGCATTCTCAAAATTTAGGCCTGGGTTCCGTCGAAGGGCGACAGAGGATATCATCAATGAAAGTGCAGAAGTAGCCATGGCAGATCTCCCATCTTCGGATGAAAAGAATACCACTGTCAATGGTACCAACGACGTTATCTCTCCAAGCACTGGCAGTATTGAACCAATATCAGAGGAAGCCGAAAAAGATGTCATGCCGACCGAAGGTGCACAACGTGGTGTTCAAGAAGTCGAGGCAGTGGCGTTGACATGGACAAAGCCATACCTCATTATGGTTTTCGCACTGTAAGTTTGCAACTTATCATCCTCGTCTACACAGATGGTAGCTAAACAATACAATAACAGCATGTGGCTGCTTTACTTTGTCAATGCACTGCAATCTTCAGTTTGCTACAATCTTATCCCGTTCGCCACAAGCTCATTCGACTTACATTCTATGATCACCGTCATCAATATCGTTGCCAACGCCATGACAGCAGCGATATACATCCCACTTGCGAAGATGTTGGATCTCTGGGGTCGTGCTGAGGGTTTCCTTCTTATGGTGTTCTTTGCCACCATCGGGTTAATCATGATGGCTGCTTGCAATAGCATCGCTACATTCTGTGCTGCACAGGTACTATTTCACCGTACTTAATTTTGCAGCTTCAATATGCTAATCGCTAACTCTAGGTCTTTTACTCGATCGGTTTCGGAGGCTTGATTTACAGTATTGATGTCATCACAGCTGATGTTTCGAAGTTGAAGAATCGGGGTCTTGCATATGCGTTCACCTCTTCCCCATACATCATTACCGCATTTGCTGGACCTAAGATTTCTGATGATTACTACTATAACGTCAGCTGGAGATGGGGATTCGGCACTTTTGCTATCATCTTGCCGTTTGTGGCAGCACCACTATACATCATCTTGAAGCTCAATCTCAGGAAAGCAGAAAACCAAGGTATTCTGATCAGAGAGAGCAGTGGCCGAACTCTGATGCAAAATATCTGGCATTACGCCGTGGAATTCGATGGTGAGTCATGCTTTCCACCACTCCGTGCATCTAGCATCATTCTGACAATGAAGTAGCCTTGGGAGTTGTGCTCTTCGCCGGTGGATTCACGGTCTTCTTGCTACCATTCACACTTACCGACACTGCACCTAATGGTTGGAAAACGGACTACATTATTGCCATGATCATCGTTGGATTCGTGACCCTCGCCCTCTTTGGAATCTACGAAACTTACCTCGCTCGAGCACCTTTCCTGGATGTTAATCTCTTGGCAAACCGAACGGTCATCGGCGCATGCTTGCTGGATTTGACGTATCAAATTTCTTACTACTGCTGGAACAGCTACTTTACTTCTTTCCTACAAGTTGTCAACAACTTAACCTTGGCAGAGGCAGGATATGTGAGCGATACATTCGACGTTGTTTCCGGAATTCTCCTCCTGGGTGTTGGATTATTGATTCGCAAAACCGGGTACTTCAAGTGGCTTTTGGTGGTTGCGGTTCCTATCTACGTTTTTGCTCAAGGATTGATGATCTATTTCCGTCAACCAAACCAGAGCATCGGCTACATCGTCATGTGTCAAATCTTCATCTCGATCGGCGGCAGTATGTTCATCATCTGCGAGCAAATCGCCGTTCTAGCAGCCTCCGACCATCAGCACGTTGCAGCCATTCTCGCCTTACTCTACGTGGTAGGCAACATCGGCGGTGCCATTGGAAACGCCATTTGTGGTGCCATCTGGACAAACACATTTCCTCAAGCCTTGGAAAGATATCTTCCCGAATCAGCCATGGCAGACTTCGATGCCATTTATGGGGATCTGGCTACTCAACTCACTTATCCCATGGGAAGCGAGACTCGAATTGCAATTCAACAAGCATACGGCTACGCACAGGAGCGAATGCTGATTGCGGGAACGGCCATTATTGGCCTAGCTTTCGTCTGGATTTTGATGATTAAGAATATCAATGTCGCTCAGAAGACACAAGTAAAGGGCACGGTATTCTAGTCGTGTGTATAACACCAATTGCCACGTGGTGATTGATTCTATCAAATTCACTGCCTTTTTTGACCGTTGGCGGGTCCTCGTAATTAACATGTCATAATATTAAAAGTTTCTATATACATACCGGTACCTTGAATGTGGTCCCATCTTGTCGTTCCAGTGACCCATGTAATTTACAATGAACTCCGAGATCGTATCCGTACGTATGCTATCATTTTCGTATCGGCAGAATGCCCTATAGAGGCGATACTTGCCGATTCGTGCCGATCCGTCGGAATCATTGCCTCTTTCCGCAAGAGACATTTGCACTTTCTATTATCTCCCGAATTTAAATTGAAAGGACCATTTCAGAACTCTAGTATCTAATAGTATTTCATCATCATACCAACACCAAAAAATACCATTTACATCAGCACAGAAACAAATACAGAACCAGCGTTTCAAATGTTTCCCAAGACTGATTGCCAAATTATCTATTACGTACACTCCGCTCATAGCGGGGATAAACATCACATCCTCATTGGTAACCTCGGATATGAATCTTTCTTTTACATACTGTACCTACGTACATACGGTACCTCTGCATAACAAGCGAGCCCCCATCACATATTTAGCGTCATCTGATTAGATTGAATCACATATAATCTTATCTGATCCGCTCAAATCAGTATTATTCATTGATTCCCTCTACCTCCCTCCCATCAATCCTTGATTTCGAGTTTCGGCGAAACAATATCCGATCTCGGAATCTTAGTTGGTTTTTACTACCTCGAAAAAATAATTATTTTGGAGACTCCACTCCACTCCGTAGACAACAACGCCTTTTGCCGATTTTGATGGATGGTGCAAAAAATAAAAATAAAATTTATCCCACTTTTCACGACGGACGGACAACAACAATACCGCTAGCTAGCCACATAAACTTGGCTGCTACAGTAATCTTGAGCTTCACAGTAACGTATACCGATAGCATACCATACCTGCAGTTCATTCTTCAATTCAATTCTGTTCTTCAAAGTCTTCAATACCGGTATATTCTCAATCTGGTCCGAATATCTCAAAATGGCTTCCAAGTTCTGGCCTAAAGGTGGCCTTCCTGGTATCTTGCATCATTATGTACGTATATACTGTTCTATCCCACTCATATCATTATCGATAAGCAGCTCACAAATCCATAGACTGAAACACTCGTAACATTCGAGTATACATCCGGAGCGGTCCCTAAACCCTATAGTCTTTTGTTCCTCGGAGGACTAGGAGATGGACTTGCCACCACATCATTCATGGCCGATATAGCCAAAGCTCTCCAGCCCACACCATGGTCACTTTTTTCTCTGAACCTCTCCTCGTCATATGCTCAATGGGGAACATCTCATCTAGACCGAGACTCAGACGAAATCGCCGAATGTCTCCGCTACATCCAAGAGTACAAGAGCGCGACATATGCCAACAGCAAAATCGTACTGATGGGTCATTCCACGGGATCCCAAGTCGTGTTGCATTATCTGCATCGACCCAATCCCCACACCACCACTCCCATCTTTGATCCGCATCTCCAACACGCCACGCGTCCGGTGCTCGACGGCGCCATCATGCAAGCACCGATTTCGGACCGCGAGGCCATCCAATCGGTCTTACGAGATGGTCTTGGGAAACGCCCCGCAACCGATTGCCAAGCGGCTTTCCGTCAGATTCAAGAGATATGCAAAGATGCGACGAAGCGCGATCAAGCTATCGATATCATTCTCCCCATGACCCTAACGTCTCAAATCGGGTACGGGAATACGCCGATCAGCTGTCGACGATTCATGAGTCTAGCCAGTCCGCAAAGTCCCCAACAGCCAGAAGAAGACGATTTATTCTCCTCGGATCTGAGTGATGAGCAACTGGCCAAAACGTTTGGGATGATTAGGGAGAGGGGTTTGTTGCGCGATCGCTTGGTGGTTTTCTATTCTGGGGCCGATCAGGCGGTGCCGGAGTGGGTGGATAAGAAGAAATTGTTGGGGAGGTGGAGGGATGCGGCGGATCGGGGGGGTAAGGGGAAGGGTGAGGGTGCGGAGAAGGAGAAGGTTTGGGATGATGAGTTTACGGCCATTGTGCCGGGCGCCAGTCATGCGATGAGTAATGATGATCAGGCGGGTCCGAGGATGTTTTTGGTCGAGAGATTGATGGGTTATTTGCTGCGCATTGAGATGAAGAAGTAGGGGCTGAGTGCGGAAAATTTATGGTGTTGGGTAACCTTAGCGCATAGTATAGTTTCTGATGCTCTTTTTATCTCGAAATATTGGTTCCGAGTTACTTACTCGAGTATATCAACTGAAATCGAAATCGAAATCAAATCAAACATCGACTTTATATTCCTCCCAAACTTCTTTCTAAGGGTTTCCTTTCTTATACGTATATTGACTGTGTTTGCTGTAATATAATGTAATAACCTACGATCGTACTCGAGTTAATAATGCAAGATTAGTACCATAGTCGATTTATTGATATACACCGGTTGATTAAAATCAATCACCCTTTACTTTAATCCATACCAATATATGTTCTGTTATAGTGTAATAGTGCTCCCCTCATCTCATCTCATCCTAACTTTCCCCTTTCTTCTTTCCTCTTTCCTCTTTCCTCCAATATTCAAAAATCCAAAAATCCAAAAATATTTCCTCAGAAGCTGATCCGATCTGTCTAGATATCTACTGCCTAAATACTGTATTGTACCTAAGCCACAGTAAGGTTACTCGAGTAATTAACCATCCAGATTCCATTCCATAGAGCTTAGCTTGGGGTTTATATTGAATATAGAGTACTTTAGTATATATCATATATCATGTATCATATATGGGTAGATATAATGAGGCTTCTTAATAAAATCTTACTTGAAGAGGTAGGTAGGTAATGATTGGTTGAGGAGATGCGGGAGGGAGGGGTTCTATTTGTGGTTTTATACTTGTAGATGTAGATGTATGTAGATTGTATTATTTGGGATCGGGAAGGTGTGAGAGTAGGAAATAGTTGGTGGGAGTTGGTGGGAGTAGATAGGTATAGGCGTTAAAATAATAAATAAATAGTGCCAGTCTCATATTACAGGACCAAGAGATGAATCAATGATAATATAGATCACGGGATGCAATGTAATAGAATAGATGGGTTTATCATTACAATTACCGAGTATATAGGGAAAAGATACCACGGGGATTAGTAGAACTAGAACAGTGGGTTGAGATATTAGTACATGTACTGTAACTGTACGGTTGCAGTGCTGTGTACGAAATTCCAATCAAAATTCAGATAATTGGCGGATCATTGGAGCTTGAAAAGACTTGAAAAGAAAAGTATGTGCCTGGCAGCTGTCTTCCTTTTCTTTTCTTTCCTTTCCTTTCCTTTCCTTTCCTTTCTCGATGGCAAGTCCTCGAGTACAGATAGTACCGGTATTCTGCGATAGAGGAGCTCGAGAGCGGTGGTATTAATCTGAGCGAGCCTTTGGTTTCTGGTCCCTATGTATGCTAGAAGAGTGTGAATAGAATGATGTTTTGGGGGGAAAGGAAGGTGGGGGGTGGAGGGTGGAAAGAGTTGAAAGGGAAGAAAGGGAAGAAAGATGGAGTGATTGCAGTGAGCTATCTCTATGTGAAATTTATATGAAATGAATTAAATATCTTGGAATGGATATCATCTGTTACTATGAACAATGTAAAAAGTAAAGAGTCGATACCAGACTAGATGAGAAAGGTGTACCAGTACTCCTTAATTTAATTTAATTTAATTTTATATGAATGTACTAGGTAGATAGGTATCTTTCTAATCCTCATATACTCGAGTAGAGTTGCAGTATTAGAGACTCAGAACATGTAATGTGATTAATGTCACAGCAGGTTTCATGTGATATGATATAGCAATGGCTAAACCATTATGATTATATGATATAGGGGTGAAATGAAACATGAGTTACTACTACTCGAGTATATCAAATAAGTTTAATTAGACAGATGAAGAGGAAGGAACTCAGTGTTTACATCTACATTTACCGGCTTAGATTCATCTGTCTCTTACTTTCTCTCACCTTCATTAGGGCACAAGATAGGTGTATATCGGAGATTTTCGAGCACTGTATGCTGGCGTTGGAGGCTTTGTGTTTGCTGGGCTTGTTTTTATTTCAATACCAGTACACTCTTTAGTGTTATTTTTCTTATTTTGTTCTCTTATACTTCTCGATGTATTCTACTTTCTCTGTGTCGTGTTATCCCCAATGGTGTTGAAACTCTACATATATAACAAAGTCGATAAATGCTTGCTTCACATTTCGATAACTATGGGTAATCTTCTATTCCCCAAGAAAGAAGAGAGTAGGACTTGTCAGTGAACATCATTATAAAGATGCAATTGAAGTTATAAACCGCATTTTTAGAATCATTATTCAATACAGTATGTACACGCCAAAACGCCTACAGTAGTCTCGCTTACAACAGGGGCCTCTCATTTGTCTGCTCTGAGTACGCAGTAGTCAATCTACTTGTTATAAATTCGCAGCGTTTTATGTATGTGATGATGAGTATCTGTCAATTTTGGACGATTACGAGGATACACAGTTGGTGATGCAAAGACTAAACTGTACGCGTCCCCAAAGAGGAAGCGGTTTGTTCAAAAAATCAACGAAGATGAATAGTTTTAAAGGAAGACTATGTATTGAATTACAAACTATTAAAGAAATTTAATTCTTGTCTCGACCCTCAACCATCCTTAGCTATAGGTATCCATCAGACTATCCCCACCCATCAACAACAACAACACGCAAGAGCGAAACCCGACTTAGCAAAGCTACTTTTCATTCTCTTCTACAACAAATCTATCCCACCTTTCTACTCCCTCAAGGACAAAGAAACAAGCTCAGCTACAAAAACATTAACCAGTTCCCCCACTTGTTCGTCCGAAACACGCGATCCCCAATAATCGATCTGTGCCGAGACTTCCTGACCATCATCATCATCATCGACACCCAACAGAATATCAAACTAAGAATCCCAAGTTAGCATTCCAAACATCAAACATCGAACATCAATATAAATGAGAACTTACAGCATAAGGATCAACACTCTCAACCTCATCCAAAACCAACTCAGACACAGCACCCCCAACCCCCTTCTGCGAACCCAAAAACTTGCGATAATTGATCACCGTGTTGAAATCTCGTTGATCATAACTACACCCGAATTTCCGCTCAAAGTATTCGAGGTACGAAAAATTGCTGTGGGGAAGACATCTGATGAAATCTTCATGGCATATCTTTAGGAGATCTGCGGTGGATGCATCATCTTCTATCTTGAGATGTCGGGGAATAATGCCGAAAACGGGCCCGATGATTTTCTCTACGCCAATGAGTTCAATGTCTCGATTTGATACTATGTTTCCGAATGCAATATCGGTGGTTCCGGTATACCGGTGCAATGTGGTGGCCCAGACGGCTTGGATCAGGATTGAGAGGGTTACGTCATGGTTGATGCATAACTGTCTTAGCGTGTCTGTACTTGGTAATGTGATTTTTTGTGAGCGGAAATCATGCAATTCTTGACTAGATCCATTCAATGGAATCAAACATGGTGCTAGACCTTCGGTATAGGTCGACCAAAACTCCACAGAATCTTCAACCGGTCTATTCAGCAAATAATGTTGAAAATCACGGTATTGTGGCCCTTCAGATGCAAATGAGTTACCCGCATAGAAGGATGCAAAGTCCTCGAAGAGAGCATCAACGCATCCACCGTCTATGAATGCATGGCTCAGGTGAAGGGTGCAGTTCAGACTCTCCGTTCCAGACTCTCTGACGATAAGCTGACACGCAGGAAGATGTCTACGAGATTCTTGCAGCAAATCAGCAATCTCATTGCATGAACTTTCGCCCTCACCAATGCGGATTACTTCTGGTTGATATTTGGTGAGAACCAGCTGATACCATGCTCTGCTATCGCTAGGAGATTCCACAACCACTGTACGTAAAATTGAATGCCTAGCGACTGTTTTCTCCCAGGCTTTGATTAAGCGATCAATATCAACACCTGCTACTGAACTAGCTTTGAAGCTCATGTAAGGCTGGAATACTTCTTGACCCAAACTATGCGCAGTCAATATGAAGTTCTGAGTCGAAGTACAGGGACGTAAATCAATATATTCAGCGCCAGAAAGCTTAGGGATATTTTCGCATATGGCGTTAAACGTGTCCAAGTCAAACAGTCTTGGAACAGCCCGATATTCGACGACTGAAGGATGTGAATCTGTCTGAACTCTTGCCGTATCTTCCATCACTTTTGAAAGGTTACGAAGCACGGGATGACGGAAAGTATCGGCTACGGTAACACGAAGACCTTCTTCACGAGCCATAGAGACAAAGGAGATGGCTCTGATAGAATCACCGCCAAGGTAGATGAATTTATCCTCGGATGAGATAGTATCGATATCGACCCGTAGAACTTTGGACCATAAACGTTGAACAGCTTTCTCCATCGAGGTCGAAGGTGGAACTCGTATTCTAGTCTCAGTACTCATGTATTTAACCAAGTCGCTTTTAGACATGGCACCGGCAATAGATCGAAGTGTTCTTCGATCTGTCTTTTTCGTTGCTGTCATGGGTATCATCGACAAGGGCATCAGGAGACCAGGTACCATATAAGAGGGCAACTGGCCCTGAAGACGCTCGATGATGAAGCTGGTTAATTTTCTGAAGATCTCAAACGTTGATTCCAGTTTGGTGGCAATGAAGATGGCGAGATAAGTTAAATTGCTGTCATCAGCGGGACTGAATGCATCGACAGCGCATTTGTACTCAAGTGAGGAGTCAATCTTCGACTGTAAGGCTTTATTGACCTGATATTCTACCTCTTCAAGCTCGACACGCTGTCCGCGAATCTTGACTTGGCCATCTCTGCGACCGAAGATCTGCATACTCCCATCTGAATTGTATTTTACCAAATCTCCTGTCTTGTAAAGTCGGCGCAAGGGCTTGGGTTCTATGCTCGATAACCAGTCAGGTAAGTTAACGAATGAATTAGCTGTTCTCTCGGGTTGATTCAGATATTCTCTCGCCAGCACCGGGCCTTCGACCAATAGTTCGCCAACAACACCCATTGGAGCAAGCTTGGTATGATCTGAAATTTCGGCAATCCAGCTCAGACCTCCGATCATTTTACCAATATAAGGCACGCGTTGAATTCCAGATAAGCTTCCGGCTGTACAGAGCGATGTCTCAGCAGGCCCCGATATTGTCATCAACTCGCTAACATGGGGTTTCCAGATATTAACATCACATTGGGTGATAGGTTCGGAGCCCAGACACAACGTCTCAATGCCCACGAACTTTTCTGGTTTCAGAGTGCGAGCAAATGAGGGGGTTAAAAATGTCCAATTACATCCTAGTCGAGAGAAAGAACCTTCCACGTCGTTCATTCGCTCTTCTTCCGAGGGAATACAGACGCTGCCGCCGGATACTAAAGTTGCTAGAGTTTCGATAATACACATATCAAATGTGAAAGCTGAAAATTGGAACACTCGAGAGCTACTGTCGATATTAAGTGCAGGTCCCAGAGCTAAGTAGCTGGCACTAAGCGAATGATGCTCATGAACAATTCCTTTAGGCGTACCGGTCGACCCACTTGTGAAGATGATGAAAGCCCCATCGCGTGGAGTGACTTTACTTGTCAATGTCCGGCTTTTGTCATCTGCATTGTCGTTGAGAAATTCAGTGTCAACAGAGAAGACTCGAGAAACCAGTGATACAGCTAAATCACGGTGTGTTTTATTACAAACAACAATCTTAGCCTGTACCTCTTCACAGATCTTTTGCATTCTTGCGAAGGGATGATTAACCATGTCCAAAAATACACAAGTGGCTCCGGTTCGAAGAACAGCAAGCATAGATATGATAGCCAATGCTGATTTGTCGAATAAAAGGGGGACAATATCGCCGCATGTGACACCATTTTCCTGCAAAGATAATCCGATCGAGCGAGAATATTCATCGAGCTGAGTATATGTGAAATTTCCATCCCACGAAGATAATGCCTGAGCAGTAGGCGTTTGAGCACACTTCATCAGGACCAAATCGTGAAGACAGGCCTCGACAGAGCGAGGTAAATCTTGGTTCCAGGATGCAATTTGCGACATGTCTTCGGGGCTCGTGGTAGAAATTTCGCCAACGATGCAATCATGCGATGAGCAAAGCTGTTGCATCACATGAGAGAATTGAGATAAAAGATGAGAAACATTGAAATGTGATATAAGATTCGTATCGAAGCTGGCCTTCATGACAAGACCAGTTGTAGTTAGCTGTGCCTCAAGGTTTAACGGATGCGTGTTGATATTTTGATTTGGTGAGATATCGCGCAAAATAGGAGGTTCTTCGCTACGATCATCGGACTCAATTGGTTGTACGACTAGCAGAGTTTGGAATCCACAGGCTTCTTTGGCTTCTGGGCTTACATTGCTGATGTTCTCAAGCCCAAACTGTTCATACTCTGTTTGTTCTACTGACTGGTCGTGGATCCGGCGTAACAGATTACCTTTAGTTTCGGTCGAATTCAAACGTATGAGTGTCGGAACTGTGGCAAAAGTTGGTCCAGCAATAGCTTCGATGCCGGGTAGATTCATTTTTCGCCCGGATGAAGTGACGCCAAAGCTCATGTGGTTGCACTCGGTATAACGAGAGATGACAATAGCCCAGGCAGCGGAGACGAAACTGGAAATACTTATATGAGGTGAACATTCTTGTTGAATCACCAGAGTACGGTCTAGTATCTTGTCGGGTTGTGGTAAATAATCTGCTCGAGGTAGTTTGGGGAAATGGACCGGGGCAGGACCTGCCAGTGACTTTGTCCAGAATTCTGAGCATGCATCATGCGAAATATTCGTGACATGATTTATGAAAAGACTGTAGGGTACTGTTGGCTTTGAAGGTCGGCCTTGCATCAAATCCTCTAGTTGCCTGTAAAAAAGCTCCATAGACCAGCCGTCGAAGAGTGAATGGTGTATAGTCCAAAATAACTTGTTCTTCCCTTCTGGAGAACCGCGGGAAACAATAAGGCTGCAGAGGCTAGTTCCAAGTCCCATTTCGTTAGGTTGAATGTCCATTGAATCGGATTCCATAACGAGTTTCGCACTCGAATCGAACTCGCTCTTCAGAACCACTTGATAGAAACCTGAATGCATATGAACGATACGAGTGCGAAGAATGGAGTTATTGTGTACCAAGTGACGGCAAGCATCAAGGAATCTATCAACATCTAGATTATCAGGAAGCTCAAAGACATCCTTGGCAATGTACGAGGTGGGATGTTTCAGAGATAAAGCCATCAAACCACGCTGAAGATGTGAGCATGGAAATATATCCTCGATGGCTGAAATTTCGACTTCACAATAACGTGCTGCTTCTGCCGACACATCAATTCTAAAACACTCCTTAGGGAGCATTTTGAAAGGCGATGGTGCTCGAGTCACAATCTCAAGACTAGTGATGCGTTGTGTCATATTTTCCAATGAGTGGTATCTTGTAATGTCGGCCACGGTAAGACTCCATCCTCTCTGGCGTGCAAGTGTTGCAAGCCTAATAGCTCTGATAGAATCACCTCCCATTCGGAAGAATTCATCATCCAATCCTGTATCCACGGTTAGAAATATCAACTAAAGTCTGGAACCGCTACATACCTATATGGTCTTTGTCTATTTTGAGTACTTCGGCCCAAAGGGTTTGCAACCCTAATTGAAATTCGGTTTCAGGCGGACGCTTTTTGGTGTCTGTTCCAGCTGCAGCAAGAAATTCTGCATCGGTCAACTCCAATACTAATTGTTTGAGTTTTCTGCGATCAATCTTATCCGAACTAGTCAGGGGTATTTTTGAAAGTCTAAGATATAGAGATGGAAGCATGTATGGAGGAATTCTGCGAGGAAGTTCTTGGCGTAGATGCAATATGCGGATATCTGCGTGCAGCGGATCGCTGTCTAAATCTTTGATCGTTTCATTGGTTTCTGGAAATACCATAAAAGCTACCAACATTTGTTGATCTGATTCTCCAGTGCGGGTCGCAACCTCTACAATAGTTTCCGTTGAATCTGATAATACTGATTGGATATGATGCTCGATTTCGCCCAACTCTATACGCTGTCCATAGAACTTGATCTGTTGGTCTTTGCGGCCGATATATTCCATGGTACCATTTGAACAATACCGAGCAAGGTCGCCGGTTTTGTACATTCGGCGTGCGTAGATAGGAGTTCTGTTCGTACTTTCGGTTTGTTCTTTTTCTCTAAGCCAGCTTGGCGCTTCGATGAAAGCTGCACGAGACTTATCCTCGTCATTCAGATACCCACGGCCTACATTCGGACCATCAAGGATCAGCTCACCAATGCAACCCACCGGCATCAATCGCTCATGGTTGTTTGGATCGACGATCCAAGTTCTGCATGCAACGCCTCGGCCAATATGACCACCATAAAGCTCAGGCGTTGATGATACACAGCCTGTAGGACAACACTCACTTGGACCGTACGTATTCGTGAGTTTTACACAGCTACCGTAAGATTGTACTAAGGCATCCGTCATCTGTTCGCCTCCGATATATAGATCCGTTAGTGTGGTGAGCTCTCGAGGGTCAATCAGTCTAGCCAGAGATGGGGTAAACACTCCCCAGTGAACCCCCATTCTGTTCATTGCACCCGTCAGATCATTAGAAAGCTCATGCTGTGATGGCACGCAGATGGTACCACCAAGCATCAAAGGCATCAACATCTCTTCAAGACTGGAGTCGAAGCTATAAGCCGAAGATACTAGGCCACGCCAAGTACTTTTCGCATCCGTCATCCTGGCCAAAGAGTCGATGTAGGTACAAAAAGCACGATTGTCGACCATAATGCCTTTTGGTGTGCCGCTTGTCCCACTTGTGAAAACGACATACAAAAGGTCTGATGGTTTCGATATGGTTTGTATGGAGCTTTTCTTGACTGTCATTTCCTTTGCTTCAAGAACGATTTGCGTCAATTTGGTGGGATTGCTGAAAAAGTCATCGACGACTAGCACGGTAGAAAGGAGCTCTTGAGAAATCTGTAGGCACTCTCTGGAGCTTAATATGACTGGTGAGTTGGCCTGTGATACAATACTTTGCAGTCTGTCGACTGGGTGGGTCGGATTCAGAAGCACAAATGCACCGCCAGCTTTATTGACTGCCAGAACTGCGATCACAACCCACTTACTTCGTTCGAAAGCTATCGGAACAAGGATCTCAGACCCAATTCCTAATTGCGTCAATCTCTCGGCGAGAGAAGAAGAAAGAATGTCTAACTCTCTGTAAGTGAAATTGCCATCCCAAGCACACACGGCTTCTTTGTAAGGGTATGCAATGCACTTCTCTCCTATGACTTCACAAACACGCTTATCGATAGCGGGTGGATATTGAGAGTTCCAATTCCAAATGAGAGCTGTATCAGCGGGTCCCATCAAATCGAGATTCTTGATATCTTCATTCAGAGGAGCACTGTGGAATTGCTGAATAATATTGTCCAATTGTGAGAGAAATAATTCTACCGACGCGGATTCAAGAACAGATGAATCAAAGAATGCTTGAAATATAGCGGTACCAGACTCGAACTTGCAATCTATCGTTAATGGATATGTACCAGCGTCGGAAAACTCATCATAGGTGACTTTTATATCTCCTAGATCCAAAGCATCGTCGGGTGGTTGTGTGATGAGAAGAGTTTGAAAACCACAAGCTACTTCGGTGTCTCTCGCAAGCTTGCTTATATTTTGTAGGCCGAAGCCCTCGTATGGCATCATGTTTAGTGACTGCTTCTGTATCTGCTCGAGGAATTCCTCGATACTGTGCTGGCCGTTTATCTGGATTCTGATCGGCACTGTTGAGAAAGTTGGGCCGATCATTGTATCTATGCCGTCTATAGCTGCATCACGCCCCGATAGGACGGTCCCAAACACGATGTCTTCTGTGTTGCTGTACTTGGATATCAGAATCGCAAGGGCGGCGCGGACAAGAGTAGTCGATGTGAATGTTTCCCGATGTGCTAATTCTACACGCAGTTCTGTTCTCTGAATTTTTCCTTGCTCACGAGAAGCATCGGCACGGGTGGGGAAAGTAGGAGCTTCGATCTCAAGTAACTCCTTTTTCCAGTATAATTCTGACGCTTTTGCATCTTGTCTTACCAGGTAGCTTATGAAGTTGTTGAAGTTCGTTCGGGAGCTGAGATTTTGGCCCATCAAAATCCGGTTCACTTCCTGAAGTACGAGTGGTGCTGACCAGCCATCATAGGTGGCATGATGCGCACTCCAAACAAGCTTATCAGATCCTCCGTTCTGGCCGTATATCAATGCAAATCTGTTGAGTCTAGATCCCAGTCCCATAGGTAAAGATTTATCGTCATGCAGGTACTGATCGTAGTCTTCCGCAGAGTTCCATGTAAGGTCCTCGTCGATGACTACCTGAATCAAGCCCTCGCTGGTCTCGATTAGTCTAGTACGCAGTATTGCCATACTTTGATAGACCTGCCCCCAAGCTTTCATGTACATGGAAGACGATATTGTACTAGGTAGCTCTATAGTAGTCTGTGCAACATATGCTCCATGATGACGGAGTGATAGAGCAAACAATCCCTGTTGAAGTGGAGTACAAGGATACGCATCTTGTATTGACGTCTGTTCCAATCCAAATTCTTCTTCCGCTGCCCGAAGCACCTCATGTGAAGCTCTCAGAAGGGAATAGGACGGAATGGTAGTTTTCAAATTAGTTGCTATTGGACTGGTCACTTTTGCCATTTCAGAAAGTCGTTGATTCTGGAGGATGTTTGCAACCGTCAGAGATAATCCCTTCTTGCGAGCCAGAGCAACGAGCTTCATGGCCTGAGCAGAATCACCACCTAACCGGACAAACTCATCGTTGGCACTGATATTTCGAACTTCCACCCCGAGGACACTTGACCAAAGGTTCGAAAGTTGCTTCTCGATTTCTGTCGCAGGTCCCATTCCAGGATTGCTGTTGCTATGAGTATGAGATGCGAATGGATGCAATTTTAGATAATTTGAGACCATTTCTTGTAGATTCTGACGATCAAGTTTTCCGGAAACAGTAAGCGGCATCTGTTGTATTGGTACAAATGTTGTTGGAACAAGTAGTGATGGCAATGACTCAGACAAAGCCAGACGCAAATTATTCACAACTCCATCAAAATTGGTTTCGTAATCTTGAGCTGCTTGCGTTTTCTCAGATGACAGACCAGTCTGCACTGGAATACCGTCGTTCTTGATCTCCGCATCTAATGAATGTGTGCCCAAACATATCGATGCAACAAGAATCGCTCGATTTCTAACCAGATCATGGATGACATGTGCTGCAGCTTGGGTACCTATTGGCAATATTCGTTTCATGTGATACTCAATCTCTCCGAGCTCAACACGCTGTCCATTCAACTTCACTTGCGTATCTCTTCGACCTAAAAACTCTAGAGTTCCGTCATGGGCTTGTCGTGCTAGATCTCCAGACCGATACACCCTTCCCAATTTTTCATTTGGATATAGATCTTTAAGCCATAATGGTGGACTTATGAAGGATTTGGAGGTCTTTACAGGGTCATTCCAATATTCTCGGGCCAGATTAGGGCCCTCGATAAGAAGCTCTCCGATCTCGCCAATTTTAACTAGTTGAGAAGGATCATCAACATCAGTGATCCATGCTCTTCCGCATGTTGGGTGGCCAATACTTCTCGAAAATTGGCCAGGTTTTATTGGCTTGGTTGTGAATGTCCATACCAGACATTCCGTTATGCCATAAACATTTATTAAATCAACTTTAGCAGCCCATTGATCCACAAGATTGGCGGATAGTGCCTCACCGCCGACACATAGAGTTCGCAGCGATGGAACATCATTAGGCTCAAGCTGCTCCGCAACCGTAGGTGTCAAGCAAATGTAATTAGCATCGAGAACTCTGATACTTCTGGCGAGATCATTAAGCCGATCCCAGTCAGAACATACACATAGCACAGCACCTTGCATGAAAGTGCCAAATATATCGCTTATACTAGTATCGAACGTATATGCACTAAACTGTAGTGTTCGGGAGAGAGGTGTGATACCCATGGCTCGACTGTGATGAGAAATACTGAAGCACATTGGTCCATGCTGTTGGATGATTCCTTTCGGACGCCCTGTACTCCCAGAAGAGTACATGAGAAAAGCCGCATCATCTGGGGTTGTGAGAGTAGCATCTTGCCTCAAACTATCGCTGGATTCCAAATTTGAAATGAGTTCTGTAGTGATGGCAATCGTCTGAACGTTGGTAGCAGTTCCGCATATGTCGGAGTATGTTGTGGATGTCACAGCAAACTGTGCTTGCGTGTCCTCAAGAACCGTCGAAAGACGTTTACTGGCGTTACTTGGGTCAAGCGGAACACATATAGCGCCGGCTTTCAGGATTGCTGTAATAGCAATGATGGACAATGTGCACTTCTCAAAAACTATCAGAACGAAGTCTTGAGGTTTGACACCTATGCATTTTAGGTGATTTGCGAGGTTGGAAGAAAGTCTGGAAAGCTCGCCATATGTAAGAGAGCCATCCCAGGCGTCAACGGCAACAGAATTTGGAGAGATCCGGGCTTGCCTGTCGACTATTTGATGGAGGCAGCATTCTATTGAACTTTCTCTTAGATCATTCATTGTTGACGAGAGCTCCGAAGGAATCATTGGTTCGAGTGATACCAAACTAGTGATGCTGCCAGGAACTGTCATGGCGGAACCTCTATCCATGCTTGGGTAGAAGTACAATTAATTTTCTATAATCAGCGAGAAGCTTGCAGGAAGTTGCTTGGAAGAATACGGGCAAAGAGAAGACTCCGGATAAACCATTCTTCACCCCAAGATAAATCCGAGTAATGGGACAGACGGCACCATAAGATTAGCTGGACATTGTGGAACTTGCCATAAAATCATGTCGGTGGCACTTTGATGATCTGGTGACTCCAATGTACCACCTACTTGTGCCACAAGAACATGTGCAAATCTGGTACTAAAACGTTTAGTGGCGATTTACATACCGGTGCTTTCTGGCGAGTCGAGACCGAGTGGCGGTAGGAATGGGACGCGTGTCTGCAATATAACATTAGTGCTTAGGCAGCTTAGTAGAAAGACTGATACCTGCTTTTAAGAATGCACCAAATACCCCTGCTTATTGTATGGACCGGGGCATCTCGTGGAGATAGATCCCACGACTCAGTTTCATGAGCTGAAATGTGCAAGGGTACGTGGTGCCATTGTCCTCGGAGCATGTAGATCTCCATCTTCATCATGTGGACGTGTGGATTCTATATTTATATGCCTTGAAATCTCACCCCAAAGGCATACTTTGTACAAAACATCCTTACGTTAGCTGATACTCAAGACCAAAAACCGTTTTCCCAACAGTTCAAACGAAATCTCAAATCATGGCAGTGGATACTCTATCAGCCAGAAACATTGAAGCAGACTTTCACCACTTTTCCGAAGAAAAGTCAGTTCCTGCGTCAAAATGGAAGACCACCAAGCCAGTTCGTGCTACGGAAGAATCATTTCTCGATCTTTTGGAAGGTCGAACCCCCCTCCTCCACGAAGCTGAGTTCCTTTCCAAGGAGGACTGCTCCAAGCTAGCAAAAGCTCTAGAGCCAAGATTCACGCCATATCTACATGCTATTGGTCCACAATTGGACAAAGTGGGCATTGCCCAGTTTGAATTTCAAGCGCAGAGCCAAGATGATGTGAAAAACAGGTCCGGAAATGGTACGTACTCTCATAATAGACCAGTGTAGCACACTAGCTGACTACATATGCAGAAAAGCAGCAATACTTCCAGGCAGTACGTGAGTTGGGCGACTCGCATGAAAGGTTGGCCGCGGAGGTTGGCCTTAATGCATTTGCAAAGGTCTTTGATTTCATCAAATCAATTGCACCTGAAAACTGGGAAGTCATGCTAGCTACAGAGGTAGTAGAGGACGAGGGGACGAATGGTGTGTCCGAAACGCAGTCTTACTTTGCCGGCATTGTTCGAGGAATCAACAACGGGACGCCAATTCATTGCGATTGGGTCCCTTACGACACTCGGACGGAATCGTGGTCGATTAGCCGAGTGACGCACCAAGCTGTCTTTAATTTAAGCTTATCCCCACCACCGCCAAATAGTGGAGGGACTACCGTACACGATGTGCAGTGGTCCCCTGAAGCATTGGCCTTCCGTGACCCAGAAGGTTATGGGTACTTTCCAGGGCTTGTCGAGGGTCATAAACGCGCGGATTTCCAACCTTGCGTTGGTGATCTTTACTTCTTCAACTCTCGTAATATGCACGAAGTCCATCCTGTTCCAGCTGAAGCTGGGAGGCGCCGTACGGGGATGTCAAGCTTCTTTGGTGTGTTACCGCCATTGAACGAAGGCGAAAAGACGAAGTTGGTGTTTTGGTCTTAGGGGTTGGGTGTAACATGGCATGGGTTAAGGTTAATAATCAGTCGGATATTTTAGCTAGATGTATTAGTGGAGTGAGGCTTAAGGTTAATACAACATCAGAGTTTTCGTATCCTTGTATAGTCATTGTTGATTGTAGTATTCTTCACCACATAGTTGACGACATTGTAATCTTTCTGACGTGATATTGTTTTCTTTGGTGATCTTACTTACATTGCAGACTTGCAGTACTTCATGCCGTCAGAAAGTCCGCAACTCGGCAGATTAAATGGGTCACTAATAGAACCAATATCAAATACTCTCTCTATCTAAAAGATTTGCCTCTCTTTTCTGATTTGAAAAACCTCAGAGTAGTGAAATAAATGTCTTGATAAAGTTGAATCTATAATATTCATGAATAAGTTATTGTTGATTGAATAGCCCGCTTTTTTAGGGTTTAGATGATCGATTAGTCTCCCTTTAGTGTATCTCCATATGGGAGTACCCGAGTTGTGGACTTTCTGACAGTATGAGTACATCTTTACAAAAAGCGTGTTACACTGCAATGACAGCCAACCCACGGATTCTAGCAACCCCTTACTCCACACAGCCGATCTTTCAAACTCTATCAGGATCAGGTGTATGGGTGGCTTCACCAAGATTTCACCAAGATCACCAGGATCACCAAGATCATCGAGATCACCTGATGGTCTTAGCCACCTCACCGTACAGTATTTGTGCCGTCACCAAAATTATCACCCACAACAATACCCGTTTTTCTCAATTGAATCGTTTCGGAATAAAGCACAATTTCTATTTATAGTTAAGATGGAATTGTTGAAATAGATGAATTGGCGGCAATTTGTATACCATACCCCAGATCCGCTGTTCTGGCGACACGAGTAGCGGATCTGGGGTATCAATGATATTAAAATGTGGTATTGATATTGATAACCAATCAGGATACCTTACGAGTAAGTAATAAAGTCGGTGTATTAAACTAGTCAAGTACCATCGAGAACACATGTTGAGAGTGAGTATTTTAATTTACTCGAGTAATGTAATCTTGATATTCTGTTTCGGGTGTAATTGATGTTAACCAATGTACTCAATGCCCGTGTTGGCGTATGGCCCCAAACAGATTAGTACTACTACTATAGATTTTGTATTTTTGTTTTTCTAATATACCAGCTGATAATGTGATGTAATTTAACGTAAAGGCGATGATCTAAATTACAGTCCGATAAATGAGAAATGAAATTACATGCAGCTCATTTGTAACATTGTTGATTAAAACAACTAAACCCTTTTGGCAGGTCAACAGCCTTTCGAATATTGTAAGGTTTTGTCGGACTGAAGTTAGACATTGGACACCCTAAGCTATCGAAATAAACCCGGAGTTAATACTGAGCACTGTATAGCTTATCCTTCGTTCATTTTACTTTACATGTCTTGCGAGTATGGAAAATGAGTACTTGCCATCGCTGCATATTGTAGCCTTCATCGCCGCACTGTCGGGTCTAATTATCTATTTCGCCGTTCCTTACTTCCTCTCACCTCTTTCAAAAGTACCCAGCATTCATTGGTCTTCCGGATATTCTTCTCTCTGGATAACATGGACTCGATGGCGTGGTCAAGAGCTTGCTGCCGTATATCAAGCTCACCAGAATTTGGGTCCTTTGGTCAGACTAGGCCCCAAGGACCTCAGCGTATCATGCTATAGCGAGGGTGTCCGGAAAATCTATGGAAGTGGCTTTGACAAGCCTATGTACTATGATTTCTTTAGTTATTATGGGTATGTTCAACAAATTATATGTCGAAGCCTTATGGTATGCTTACACCAAGACAGAAAGCCAAATTCATTCTGTAGCTTGACACAGCATGATCATACCTACCACCGAAAGCGCATTTCAGGGGTTTATACGAAGTCGGCACTGTTCAAGTCTGATGAGCTTCTCATCATGGCCCAGAAGATGCTTTATGATCGCTTCATTCCATCCCTCATGACCCAATCCAGACAAAATCAGCCATCTGAATTGCTCGAGATCAGCTACTCTCTCTGCATTGATGTAGTGACGCAATTCATTTTTGGCTATAAGTCTGGTTCTAACTTCATCGAAGATTCTCCGCGCGAAGTCAGGGAGTGGCTTGAACACTATGAGAAGAGGTTTTGCTCAGAGGCGTTCTGGAGTCAAGAGCTGCCAACGACCACCCGTGTTCTCAAATTCCTGGGTGTTGATTTCTTGCCTGAAGGCTATGTCGAATCGACACAATACTTGGAAGACTGGATGATGAAAATGTGCGACAGCGCTGACGCGGTACTCGATGATGAGTACATGAAACCAGAAGACACGCCGCTTGTCTACCAACAAGTAAAATTAGGACAAGTTAAAGTTTCTCCCGACAAGAATTTGCAACAAGATCGTTTGGCAGTTGCGAGTGAACTTTTTGATCACATGTCTGGAGCTCGTGAGGTTCTTGGCCTTGTGGTTGCCTACACGATTTACTACATATCCAGGCATCCCAATGCTCAGGACCGTCTCCGGGATGAGCTGGCGACAGCGGGTGTTTCCATGAAACAACCGTCCACGGACGACGAGAAAACCACTATGCCAGAACCATCTGTATTAGACAAGCTTCCATACCTGTCGGCAATACTCATGGAGTCCTTTCGCATGCGTCCTAATAGTACACCTTTGCCACGAATAACACCACATGATCGATCGGTATCCCTCGCAGGCTATCATGACATCCCTCCTGCAACAAGGGTGAATACGTTTCAATGGCTCATACATCGTGACCCCACCAAATGGAAGGAGGTAGATGAGTGGAAGCCGGAAAGATGGCTCGAGAGCAAAGATGACAAAGAAGGTGAAAGCCGGCTTTGGGCTTTTGGCAGCGGTCCCCGGATGTGTATTGGAGTCAACTTCACATACTACAGTAAGTTTCAATCTAGATTCGCCCGCGGAAGTTTGGCATCACTGGTGTCAAATCCTCCGAGACTAATTGATCATGGCTGATGTTTTTCTAGTCATGCGGTACATGTTGGTGGCAATTTTCACAAACTTTCGTACTACAGTAATTAATCCGGAGACGTTTGGTCAATTTCCAGCTGGATCACTTGAAGACAAGCTATGGGTACGCTTCACGCCTCTGTGATAGTAATCTTACCGAATTAGCTTCAGTCTACATATTACAGTATACTGGTAATATTGGGAAGATACAATGTATCCGCTGGAGTCTTTGTAGATGGAGGACCCAAACCGTGGCGGATTTGAATGATTGAGTTGAAAATTGGAGATGTTAATTTGAGGATGGATGTGGATTGTGGTGTTGTGAAGTGGTTTTTACCAACTGCCTAAATAGGATTAGACTACTGAAACAATTTACGCGCTTGTTTTACCGTAAAACTTAAATTCTGCCTGAAAAGACGGTGAATATCCCCAGATGCAGTGTGCAGTGTCATTACAAATGTCGTAATGAGATTATTGTCATCTCTGCATAATAATAAGCCCTAGGAATATTACCCTTAATCATAATAATATAATAATCTTATTAACCTATCAAATCATCTCAGCCTCTTAAAGCCGAGCTCAAGGCCAAAGATTTCATGCCGAAACATGGGTAATCCCCCTGCCCTTTTGCCCCGTCATACAATGCCGAATCAAGCTTACTGTGCGAGTGGCAGAGTGGGCGATCCTATTTGTTGGGATTAGGGCTTGTGTGCTTGCTCACAACGTTTGGATGATTATTTTATTTGTTTGTTTATTTGTTTGTGAAAGTCCGATTCCCTCCTTTTACATTTCCGCCCTGCTTCGACCCGAACCACAAGCCTCACAGGTCTCATTCTGGTACGGAACCATGGCCGGAATCACTGACAGTAATTCGGAGGGCATGCTGTCTCTCGTGTTTGTAGGCTTAGCTTCTCTATGGGCTGGTTATGAGGCAAAAGCTTCATTTTCATTCAGTAGCCTGCGTGCTCGACGTCTAGGTTACAGATACAGCCATCTCTCAACCTCTCAAGGCTATAGTGACAACGATGGAGATGCCGACCCGAAGGAGCTGAAACAATTCTCTGATCGACTCCCAAAGACGCTGGCATTAACTTTTCTTGTTATTGATTTGATATTTGTGCTGATACGGCTGCTACCTATCGAGGCGGCTCAGCCACCTCTCCCCCAAATTATAGCACGTGTAAGTGGCTTGTGTAAAGTCAGATATTCTTCTATACTAACTTTTTACATTAGATTCTGATTGGAATGCAATTAGGTTTACTCTTTGGTGTTTCAAGCCCTGTGAAGAGATTCAATATTGGTTGCTGCGCCGGAACTTCCTGCTTTGTTTCTATAGTTGCATCTCTCTATCACGTGTACTGGGTATATCGAGGAACCCCGGAGGCAACCAGAAGCATCGGGTTCCTAGTTGTCGGTGAATTGATATCTCTTCTACTGGCGGGAATCTGTGCATTTCTACTTCCTCGTAGACCTGGCGTGATTTATCATGGGCGACCAGTAGATGGACAGCTCACTGTCTCAGCAATTGAAAGGTGAGTGCTATGCTTTACTGGATGTTGTTTCGAGTTCTAACCCAAAACGCATGAAATAGATACTCATTTAGCTGGACACAATCGCTACTTACTAGGGCCAAGGTTGAGGGCAGACTGGAGTATGAGGACTTGCCAGCCTTGGATCAAGCAGGCCGATCTGATGAACTGCTATCTCAAATCTCGGAGCTTACGAAGCGCAGAAGTCGATCGCTATGGCTAACAGTCTTCCGGGCGCATCGCGCAAAGTTCTTCTTGCAATGGAGCTTAACCATCGCGTCAGGGTTCGCCTTATACGCACCTCAACTATGTATGCTCCAAATCCTCACGCTTCTCGAGCAACGAGGTGACGCACATTTCAATTCTTTGGACGTTTGGTTTTGGGTCGTGGCTTTAGGCCTTGCAAAGATGGCACAAGTAGTGGTCGAGTCCTGGTAAGTTAATGCAATGCTCAGAAAGGTCGATGAACAATACTAAACGATTGCGCAGGTTGGAGTGGACTAATTGGGCGCTTTTATCTGTCCCAGTACGATCACAGCTCGCGGCAATGATCTTTCGGAAGTCTTTACGCACGAAAGATATCAAAGGGACCGAAGTCGGTGATGAGAAAGAAGCTGAACAGAGCTCGGTAGACGTGGAACCTGGTGACGAGGTACCAGAAGATGAAAACTTACTAGGCGACTCATCTAGAGCCAACGAGTCACCCGACAATGAGGAGCTAACAAAATCTGGCGAGGAAGAGGACGAAACTTCTTCCGGGGTGCACCAAGGATTCATCAATCTGGTGGGCTCTGATGCCGTCCGCATTTCCAACTTCGCTGCGGAAAATAATCTATTTCTTAGCACTCTTGTTAATTTATCATTCGCGCTCTTAATTCTATTCCGACTTCTGGGTTGGCAAGGTGTCTGTGCTGGCCTTGTTATGCCAATCATGTTGACGCCTCTCAATCTCCGAGCTACACGTTTATATTCAGATGCCCAGGGCTCCGTTATGTCTATTCGAGATCAGAGGATGGCTATTGTTGGTGAGGCATTACAAGGAATTCGTCAGATTAAATTTACCTCCCTTGAAGGACGTTGGCAAGCGATGATCATGACAATCAGGACCAAGGAACTGAAAGAACAATGGCTCGTTTATGTTCTTACTAGCGGTCTGCTTTGTATCTGGGCATCTGCACCGCTTCTGTTCAGCACTGTGGCGCTTGCTGTGTATGGTTGGCAAAATGGCGGAATGTCACCGGCTGTGGCTTTTACTGCACTCTCAATATTTGGGACTCTCGAATATGCCTTAAGCGTTGTACCTAACCTCATTACAGAAGCCATCGATGCAAATGTAAGCGTCGGAAGAATCGAGAAGCACCTTGAAAGAGAAGAGAAGACAATGCCTCAAATGACAGGTGAAATTGTTCTTTTCAATCATGCGACAGTTCGTTGGCCGTCCAATGTTGAATCTAGTGATGCATTTTCGCTCAGAGATTTGGATCTGGAATTTCCTAAGTCCGAGCTTAGGTAAGTTGGTTGAAATTTCCATATTTTGTCGCGAGGTCGGTTCTAACATTTGATAGTATTATTTGCGGAAAGACAGGATCTGGCAAGAGTCTTCTCCTTGCTTCTATCTTAGGCGAGTCAGACGTTACTGCTGGTAGTATCAGCCTACCAGGGACTCAATCGGTAGATGCAGAAGAAGAATGGATCGATCACTCATTAGTTGCGTATGTCGCTCAGATACCATGGACTGAGAATGCCACTATCCGCGACAACATTCTGTTCGGCCTTCCGTTTATTCGCGAGCGTTACGAACAAGTTGTCTGGGCATGCGCGCTTGAAACAGATATTGAAATCATGCCAGATGGAGAACTAACTGAGGTGGGGGCTAATGGTATTAACTTAAGTGGCGGTCAAAGATGGAGAATAACTTATGCGCGAGCGTTGTACTCGCGCGCTGGCACGCTCGTACTTGATGATATCTTTAGTGCTGTTGATGCGCACGTTGGCCGTCACATTCTCGAGCATGGACTACTGGGTTCCCTCGCCGAAGGAAGGACAAGAATCCTGGCAACTCATCACGAGGATCTTGCTTTACCACACGCTTCTTATATCGTCCGACTATCAAACTCCACTCACGCCAGTAGCATTGCTCGGACAATAACTCAAAAGCCTCAATCCACGTCACGTGTTAGATCTTCGACCGCGAAGGCGAAGCAGAGTCGAGACTCAAGCTATACCTCAGACTCCTCCTTTGAGAATCTAGAAATCATCGAGCCACCCAAACCGACAAGATTTGTGGAAGAAGAAGTTCGCGAGCGTGGGCGCATTAAGTGGACTGTATACAAAGTTTATATGAGCGCTGCTGGAGGATTTCGCTTTTGGTTCACCGCATTAGGCGTCTTCGTTTTGGCGCAAGCCGCACTACTGGGTCGTGCTTGGCTTGTGAAGCTGTGGACCGAGAACCACAACAATGTTAAGCCCACTGTAGATTCTCGCCAAGAATCATCTAATTTGGGTAACGGCCATCTATACTTTTACCTTGGTTGGTACCTATTCATATCACTTATGGCCGCCGCACTGTCAGGGATCAAATTTGCCTTTTTTTGCCATGGTTGTATAGAAGCATCACGCAAATTGTTTGATGCATTTACTTTCACTGTACTACGTGCACCGCTGAGGTGGCTTGACAAAGTACCACAGGGAAGAGTTCTCAATCGATTTTCCTCCGACTTCACCGCCATCGATACTAAATTGGCCCGAGACATTAGCCACTTTTGGGAAGAAGGTCTTGCCTTCCTTGCAATCGTTACTGCCGGCCTATTTGTTTCAATCTATATGTTAATACCATCCCTAGTTCTGAGTGCCGTTTCCGTTTACTACGTAGCCGAGTATCTACCGGGTGCAAGAGAGATCAAGAGACTTGAAGCGACAGCACAGTCACCGGTATTCGAACATTATGGATCCACTTTGACAGGAATCATCACTATTCGTGCTTTTAGGAAAACCGATGAGTATCTAACTCTCATGCACGACAGATTAGATGAATATGCCCGTGCAACGTGGAATCTTTGGCTGACACAGCGATGGATGTCATTTCGTATGAGTGCTATTGGCGCTGCATTTTCTTTTGCTGTAGCTTCCGTCGTCGTAGCAAGACCACAGATTGATGCAGCGCTTGCTGGGTTCGCGTTGAGCTTCTCGCTCAAATATAGCGAAGCAGTTGTTGAGATGATTCGAAGATACTCGGCAATAGAATTGGATATGAACTCCACTGAACGAGTAGTTGAATACACGAATATGCCGGTAGAAAACCAATCTGGAATTTCACCGCCTCAAAACTGGCCAGCTCATGGTGATATCGAAATTAAAAACTTAGTAGCAGCATATGCACCAGAGTTGCCACCTGTGTTGAAAGGTATCACATTAAAAATCAAGGGAGGTCAAAGAATAGGAGTCATTGGAAGAACAGGCAGTGGAAAATCATCACTCACCTTGGCGCTTTTCCGTTTCATCGCAGCTCGCTCTGGTAATATCATTATCGACGGCGTGGATATTTCGGAAATCACGCTCCACGAACTACGAAGTCGTCTGGCTATCATTCCTCAAGACCCTGTATTATTTTCTGGAACCCTGAGATCTAACCTTGACCTTTTCGGCGTCTACGACGAGGAAGTTCTCTTACAAGCACTTAGACATGTTCATCTACTACAGACACCCCTCAACACACACGAAGAAGACCAAAAACAAAGCCAAGGAAAAACCACATTCGAAAGTCTAGATTCAGCCATCTCCGAGGGTGGACTCAGCTTATCTCAGGGTGAAAGACAGCTTGTCTGCTTAGCCCGTGCAATTGTATCGCGACCCAAAATCATGGTTCTGGATGAAGCTACCAGTGCGGTGGATATGGCTACCGATACGTTGATCCAACGCAGTATCCGTGAGCGTTTCGATGGTAGCACTTTAATCGTTATCGCGCATCGGTTGAGCACTATTGCCGATTTTGATAAAATTCTGGTTTTAGATAATGGAGAGGTGGTGGAGTTTGATGAACCGAAGAAGTTGTTGCAGAATAGAGACGGGGCGTTTCGTAAGATGTTGGATCACAGTGGTGAGAGAGAGAAATTGGAGAGGCTAGTTATGGATACGTAGAATGGAGGATTTAGATCTATATAGCCGATGAATCTTCACAGATAGGTATGTTAGAGGTTACGCTTGTATTATATCTACATTTGGACTTGGTTTGATTGTATTTGAAACTCACTGTTGTGCAAATAAGATCAGACTACTTGAATTATATGTTTCTATTTAAGTTAAGCTATTGTTTCATGAGGATTTCCATCATTGATGCAACATTCCAAGAGATAAATAAGCATGCGATTTTGGTTTGACATTCAATTCTGGCAAAATCATACAGTACAGTTACATGGAGAAAGGAAAATAGACGACAAGAAGGCCACAACACAACACGTGATGGGTGGTAGAACATACTAATCATTACTAACAAATAGCTTTCAGAAAACATCAATGCGGTATTCTCGGGCCTGCATTATTTTGCTGGGGATTACTTATGAAGAATTTGTTTTCTAAGCTGATTTGTGGTTATTTTATGGTTGGTTGGTTGTTTTTGGTATGTGAGGGTTCTATTCTACTTCGAGTACGAGTGGAGATATTAAGATGTTATATCGATATACGAACGGCTTGCTTGCTAAGATGGAAACTCTGATTTTGTTACGTATGCACAGTAGTAATATTCACGAAATACTCGAGTACCTAGACAATTGAAAGATATTTACCGCGCACTATTATGTATTGCTCTAGGTATAATAAGTTATAGCTACATTCCCGCTCAACACAATAGATGGTCTAGCCAAGTTTGCTTAGTTTCTAATGATTTACAATGCCATCCCCACGATTGAGGATCCTATTCCTGTCGACATATCTCGTGTTTGTCATGCTGGGTTTAATGATTGTGGAATCCTCAAGTCCTCAAGTTGAAAAAAAAACGATGAGCTTTGGGAATATCTAATCTATGGTTACTACTAAGAGGTTCACTTATGCTATGCATGGTCTGAGTCCAGTCCTGATAGATCTTGAGGATGTTCTGGCAAGAAATTGGTATGATCACTCTTCTATAGTCAATAGTTATACAGTAGATAGAGTGGGAATTATGCGAGAGGTTGAAAAGATGCGGAAGGTACAGGCGATAGTGTGATGATGTAATACTTCTGTTACAGAAGATGAAGTCTGAAATAGCTTCTTTGGGTTGGGTAAAGAAGGGATGTATCATGGATGAATAGTGTAATCTTCATGAGATGAAGTTGATATTGGAATAAAATCCAACTTGGATTCCATCTACGTTCTAAGTTCTAATCCTAAAACATAATAATACAATACAATGCTCTTTTCACGACCCCTAGATCTACCGGTACCCGATCAAAAAAAAGGAATGCTCTGGAAGGACCGATCATTTACCCATAAGTTCTATTCTCTCTCAATCTAATTCAATTACTCTGGCGAGATGACTTCCAAATCCTGAAGTGGAAGGTGTACATTATTCAGCCTAGCTTCTAGCCAGAAAGCAACGTCCATCCAATTCATAATCGCAAAATCCGATTGATATTCTTCCACCAGCTTCTCGATTCTACTTTTCTGGGATAACTGTTTGGTAGCTACCCAAGCAGTGGTTAGAACAAGTGGCATGGAACTTGAACCCAAGGGTCTATATCTGAGTGCGTCTTCAGCTAGCGTAATGGTTTTTTCGACAAACGCCACGGATGTTGAGAGCAAAATTATATCATCGGGGGCGACGTGTGGAAAGGCACGTAGTATGCTGTTTAGGATATTGGCAAATGCAAGTACAAGAGTATACCCAGCTTGAAAACGAGCATGTAATGTTTGGGCATGAGGGTCTCGATCAAGATTATCCAGAGAATTCCGCATGTTGGAGAGATCAATGGTCATCTGATGATACGTGGATGTTATGGCAGGTAAGGGTAAGTACACTTGTGGACATCTCAAAAACTCGGGGATCTGGGCCAAGACTTGGAGCTTGAGACTTTCGATTCCGATGGCTTTATCGCGGGCTTCTGTTAGTTTTCCTAGTCGCGCGGTCCATTGGAGCTTGGGGTTTCGAATGCTTGCCATGATCTATCACGCTTTATCAGTGGAATTGTTCCAGCCACTTTGGTGGTAGGACTATGCATTCTTACCAAAGGTACACACAAAGTAATGAGTAGGTCATTTTCAAAGCTACCCTGCCATTGTTGAGCTGCAGCTGCATTCAACAAATACTTCAGCACTTCGCCGTGATCTGCATTGTTTTCTCCATGCGCCATCCACGTCTAACAAAACATCAATTTTGTCATTCTCATATTTTCGGCTTGTACTCACCTGACAAATCATCATTAGGTAGAACGCGCATATCGTATTAGCTGAACTAGCCTCTATCAGATCATTTAAAGAAGCTCTCAGAGCGTGCAACCCTTTTCCATACCTCTCCAGTGCTGCGACGGGTTTCTTCCGCGAATGAATCGATGCATAAGAAGTCGCAATAGCATTGACCGATGCATCCAGCGCAGCACTGATCCCAAGACGGCTAGGGACCCCCTGGAGAAACTCCCCATAAACTCCAAGATTATAGCGAATATCCTTTACTTCAAGCACAGAAATAATGGCACCCGTTAAAGCGGTTGTTCCATTACTCGGCATCCTTACTATTTCTTCCCTCGCCATACTTCTGTTTTGACAAGTGCTTCCATTCGTCACGGTGGGTCTAATGGTTACAGGACTGACAGCCGAACTAGTCGAGTGTTCTTCGACGAATTTATATCGTTGCATTCCACTACCTATGCAGGGAATAGCCAGCCGAATACATCTTGACATGTTAGTTGGATCTGATCACACGATTCACTATCAGAATATTTCATTTCATTCTTAATTCGTGAACTGAATTTGAGGGGCACTCAAACCTTCTTTTTCTGGCTGCGACATGCTTCGCATCCACGAGCAGATGGTACTCCGGGCATTGTATAAAAAGCGCTGCATATGAATTAAAGGGGAAGTATTGAAATTATCCAGTGACTTGATGTATGAGACTTGATGCATGAGACTTGATGTATGATATATAAATGGGCTGGGAGTTGCTTTTTCGAATATCTGGTGCCAAGCGAGGGGACTTTTTAGTGGGGCCTATTGTCGCCAGGAGTTTAATGGCATATAGCGTCTAGTTTATAATTCAAGCTATAGATCATTTGAAAGTATCGTGTCAGAAATATTAGGTTACAAAGCGCTACATCGCACCTAAAAGGGATTAATACAGCCTTACCAGGTATTTCTTTTCTTCCGGCATAATGTGACAAAATATAATATATAAGATATTACGAGATTTATGGATGAAATGTGCAGATTAATAAATCATCAAAAAACTACAATATTCTCAAGCTAAATCTCAACATCTAAACAAAACTCAGTTTTCACCCATTACAATAACTACAACCGGCAGCACCACAACCCCTGAAATACCCTTCCCTCACCAGCCCTCATTACAACAACATCAGAAGAAGCTTCCTCTCCATTTACTTCTCCTATAAAAGAATTAAAAACCGTTATAACATAACCACACTTCCCCCACCTCCTCCACCTCCTCCACCTCCTCCACCTCCTCCACCTCCTCCATCTACTCCACCACCCTCAAACCCCTCTACATCATCTCCTTATTTCCTCATTTCCTCATTGCTCATTTTTAATTTCCCACTACACCCCTCAAACTCATCTTCCTTCCTATACTATCTACCACCGACAACTTCATATTCGGCATCGACAACATCCAATTCACCACTTAACAATTTGACAAATCCAATTATCAATCCAATCAAATCTATGAACGCCCTACCCTATCAAACTCATTATTATGAGATGTTAGTTGGGAAACGGAATATCGTAGTCATATCTCTCGTCTACATATGTAGACTCTACCCGCATCTCGAACTTTAACTTTAAATTTAATTGGACCTCCAAGTCCAACTTCACCCGTATATTTACCTTCACCACCTCCTCTCTTCTCATCTCCTCTCCTCCATCTCATCTTATCTCCTCTCCCTCTCCAACTCCCACTCCCACTCCCACTTCCAATTCCCAATCCCCTCTCCCTCTCTCACTCCCAAAAACAATAACCTTATCATCTCTTCTCTTAAATTTACTTATGCAAGACCCAGAACGAGATAGAATAAGCGATTTCAACTTTCGGGTGTTTGTGGCAGTGGTTGTGGTTGTGGCGGTGACTTTGATGTATGTATGTTGATGTATATATGTATATGGTGAAGTGGTGATTTTAAGCTCGAGGTCGAGGTCGAGTATGTACTTCATTATTGGTTTTGGGTTTGGTTTCGGGGGCTGTTTTTGCGGAGGTTGGGGAGGAGAGGAGGGGTAGGGATAGGAAGAGAAAAGAGGCGAGGGGTGAGGGGAGGAAGAGAATAAGAGATGAGGGGTGAGGGGAGGAAGAGAAGAAGAGATGATGGGGGTAGCTAATTCTCTGCCTATCCTAGCCCTTTCCTTGTATTAGTATCATTCCTTTGTAATTACTCGAATAGTGATTGACTCTACTCGAGTATAGCCATACCACAAGCCATACATAATTTCCTCACCACTAATACAAATCTCTCCTAAGAATCTCTCTAACATCCTGCCATCCTGCCTGCCATACATCATACATCTATATATCATACATCATACATACTTACTAACAACCAACTCGTGACTCGTCATGTCAAATCATTCAAAGACTCCGTCTGACAAGAATGTGGTGGGGGGATTTGAACCTACTTACCTACCTACTTACCTACCTAGTATATATTTTTCTCGAGTTTTCGAGTTAGAGCCAATTAACTCTAACAATTGATATTATCATTATTAACTCACACTCACTCACATATACTTGAGTATATCGAAAATAGGATAGCTATTTTCACCAGCTATTTTCACAACAAACACACCATCAAAAGAGCTAGTAATCACCACCAGTAAACAGCACCACCAGTACCAGTATCAGTATGAAATAAGATGGAATTTTCATCAAATTGAAGCTAAGCTGTATATATATAAATAACATGTAATACTGAATCTTGTCCATGCCATGCCCCCGTGGTATCCCCATATCCACTAAACGCCTTTCATATGCAAAATGATCCATCCCATCCCATCGCATACTCCATCCATCCATGTATGATATTGAGTACCTAGTCATCGTAATTATACATTGTCGGAAGTGTTGCTTTTGTTTTTGCACATATATACAAGAGAAAGGAATCGAATCGGGTCCGGGTCGGGTCGATTTTAGATGATGAATTTACAATGTCGTCCATTTGAATGCCAATAACACCTCCAGTTACCCCCAAATATAAGTACCGTGTGAAGATGATCGAAAGTTTTTGTGACCATTGTGATGCCCTAGTCGAGATATTTAAGAAGGAATGTTGATCTCGTATCCAATCATAACTTCAGTACTGGTACCTTCCCAACCTCGGTTTCCGGCGGCGGATATCATGTATTTGCAAGTTGGATCGATGTGAAGTGCCGATATGACGCCAGCGCGTGGAGGTCCAGGAACGATAAGGAAAGGGACGGATGAATGTGACTTTGTTTGTAATTGTGACTTTGTTTGTGGTTGTGACTTTGTTTGTGGTGCTTTGAGATCATACAAACGTAGGATATCGTGCGATGCACTGTATAATAATTAGTACGACCAATGAAGAAGGAAGAAAATTACTAAACGTACCAAATCAAATGTCTTCCATTTGGCATGGCTCTCATGGCACTGACTGCGCCACTCCCATTTGGAAATTTGAATGTTCTTTCGGGTTGTTTGAGACCTTTGTGTAAACTGAACTCCTCCACTGTGCCATTTCTTCGACCGGCATAAATGTAATTTCCATCAGGTGACCAGCAAGCGGCCATACACCATGGAGGAACTCCTGTCCTGGTCAAAATTCGAGCAATTGGGTTCGGTTGACGTCTGTCCCAAACACGAATACTTCCATCGATGGAGGCGGCGAGGAAAGTTGAGTCAGAGGTCGCATCAGCATCTTGAGTTTCGGGCTCCACCTTTGCCTCGATGATTTCATCAGAGTGAGGTAGTCCATTGGGTAGGTCTGACATGGTTTGTAGCTGTTCAAATGGAGCGGGCTCTTCCTCAATCAGTGGATGTGGAGCGTCCATCATAGATATATCACCTTGAGAATCTGGACGTGCTTCTATGTTTATGTCTAGGCCTTTTGAGAACTCATCTTCATCGTCACCAAAGTTTCCACCTGATGGAGCTCCCAGCCCATCGGTATCTCCGAACAATGAATCTCCACCCCCAAAAAGAGAATCCGCAGGCGACCCAGGAGCATCCTCGTTGCCTTCCGCCTCTCCATTTGTCCCATTCGTCCCATTGACTCCACTAAAAGATCCATTCAATAATGTTCTTTCGCCATTATTACTAGAGAAGGTTCCGTTTTGAGGCGTTGGCTCGCCAGATTCTTCGGGGACTGGTAGTGTAGAAGCCGGCCTTATTTCGATCGCCGAGATCTGACCTCCGCTACCATCGAATGCGCGTTTGACCAGTCCGGTATTCAAATCCCAATCCAGAACCTTTTTGTCCCAACTTCCTGATAGAACCGATTTTTCATCGCGAGCGAGAGTAAGTACCGAGACCGCAGATGTATGCATTTGGAGACTCGCAATTCTCTTGCCTTCATCATGCCGTACCGACTGTAGATTTATGCTTCCTGATTCAAGTCCAGATAACATCCAAAGAGCCTCAGCTTGTACTGCCAATGAATATACTGGAGATAATGAATGCTCCTCTCCTCCAGGACCTCTGCTCGCTTCTTCATTATCCCAATAGCTCATAAGTACTCCAGCTTTAACCACACTATCGACGAAAGGATGTCTTTGGGCAACAGTTAGTAATGTTTTACCATTCACTGTGTCGACCCCATGATATTTCCTTATAAAACAGTCCGAGCCGCCACTGAACCAGTATCTCATATCAGGTGTTGCCGTAATCGCATTGATCGATGTACTCTGCGGGGCGGCTATTGTAGGTACTATATCATACGTAGAAGCAGTTAATGCTTCAGGCCTAACTTCGTATCTGAATCGCGGGCATGGACCCGAGATGTGTCGCGGCGACGCTGAAGTCCTTGTTAAGGTCAGATGTGGATGCGATGTGGAATCTGCACCATTCATTTGCCCTGATCTTAGAAAACCGTTCGAGTGGTCATTCGCAGTGGGTAAGCTTGATCTTCGGATCTGCGAAGCAGAATCGTCTTCACCCTCGCCGTCGTCCTGGTCGTCCTCGGCATTATCGTCATCATTGTCGTCATCATCCGCATCTTCGTCCCCATCTCCATCTCCATCCCCGTCCCCGTCACCATCCGCTTCAGGGTCGAGGTCATCTGCGTCCTCCATCATATCATCTTGTTCATTGTCGGAACTCGCGTTCGATCCTGGGAAAGTGCAAGTCAGTACTGATTCATGATAAGTAGGCGCCCATTTCTATTTACCTCGATCGTCATCATCTAGCGCGAAATCCACCATTTCGACCACCTATGAGCCTCTCCTCCACAATATAGTTCTCCGGGTTCGACTAATAATGAATTCGCGTTGGCGCAAGCTATTTGGCTTCAAATCGATTATGAGGTAACGCGGGGCGCATAAGGATGTACAGACTTTGATAATCGGAAATAGATGACGAGGAGTTGGAACTTCAACAAAAGAGTAATATGTTTTGTAGATTTGTCAGACAATTGAAACATTCCAATTTCTCCTCAAGTTATAAGTCTTTGTACAATCAATTGAAGATTTGATAATTATATTGGGACGATAGTTTGGTATCATTGAAGTGAAGACAGGGTCGGTCATGGAGAACCGGTTCTCATGGAAACCGGGAGCGGCCGCAAGCTAGGACACAAAGGCGGTGCGTGTCACGTGGCTTCTTTCATACAAGTTATCCTTCTTCGAAGCACTGACCTTCTTTCCATAAATCTATCAATCTGCCAATGGTATTCTATTGTATAAGGACAGTTAGGACAGTTAAGAAAGATCACTTACAGATGCCCTCTCATTGGTTGAAAGTGCGTATAATCACGATTTATGGGCAAGTCACAGAAACCCCATTCATTGAAGCAGGGGTCTGAGGATGAGATACCGGTATGTAAAAATGAAGAGCTTCCTTCACTCCAGCTGCCAATCGACAACCAGGCTGGAAGAATACAAATTGGGGTTAAATCCAACAAGCACATCTCAAATTTCCCTTTCTTGCAGCAAGACAAGCCTGTGGTATTGACTTTGAAGAAAGTACTGTATTCCAAAGTGTTCCCTTCTACGAGTAGATCCATATCAACTACCGGTAGCTTTCGATGCAGTTCCCCAATTTCCCCCTCATCGCATCACCCCAACTCGAATCATGCCCAGGGACATCTCAATGAGGTGAGGATTAAGACCTCTCAACTCAAAATTGAAATATCCAGCACGAAACACGCATCAAACCTTTAAGATACCGGCAAAATGCTGAATTGAGATATGTATGTGATCTCGTTAATCACTTGTGGTCAGTTATACTTATACTCCCAAGATCTGAGTAATACTCATCACAGGTTTGTTTCATCCATCATATCAATTTATAATACTTGAGTATTGTTTTCCGTATAGTTTGTAAGGAGGCACATGTAAGGTTGATGAGGTTGGTGAGGTGATTGGTGTACAGATTGACAAACCATACAGCCATATTAATCTTTGTTTGCCTTCAGAAAAAACAAAAGTATTGATATGTATATGCAAGATGTAAAGATGCAAGATGCCGAGCCAACTTGGAAACGAGCGGAAGTGATCTATCTACCTAGGTGGGTGGATGGGTGCGTAAATAAACCATCATCTACATCTACACCTACCTCTATATCTACATCTTCTCTCTCTCTCTCTCTCTTTCTCACATACTGTACCTCCAATATAATTCGAGATTTCATTTCGTTTCATTTTATTTCACACACCAAAAGAATTAAGAGAAGGTTTAGAATATTTATCGTCTTTTTCCTCATTGTAGTTTCCGATCCTTCTTCATCCGATTCAATTCAGTTTCTCGCTTGTAAATTGAATAGAAGGTGAATCCTTCCCAATTTTGATCTTCATCTCCATCTTCATTTTCAAAGATTTTCGCTGTCAACTTCTTAAGCAACCTTCAAACCCCATTTATCACCCATTCTGAAATAAAAGCGAGCGACAAGATCAATTCAATTTACTACTTCTTGTGACCTCAATTTGCGCGTTTCGTGGATGGCCTTTTGCGACTGTTTACATTTTTCCAACTTGCCATATGGTTTTTCAATCGCCATCATTGTCACCCAAGGCTGAATGAAGCACGCATTCGAGAAGCTTCATCTTGCTTGCCTTGCAGTTGCAAACGCAATTGGAATCATTTTGGCCATCAACAATCTAACTTTAGGTGAGAAAAACCAACTCTCTACAGTTGATTCATGACGAAGATAACATGATGATACTAACTGTGGTTGTAAGGAATTTCAAAGTCCTATCGATCGTGAAATTCTCTTTCCCACTCGCAACATTTGTACTTGATCAGGTAAGTAAGCAAATCATTATTCATATAAGCTCTTCTTTGAAGCTGTCTTCAACATCATAATCTATACTCGTACAGTTTTGCGCATTTGCTTTTAATTACCTCCAACTTACTCAGAGTATTTGAAAAGTCGGACAGAAACAAGCATCCTTCTGAACAGCCATCACTTCAGAATACTACCGTATACAAAACTTCTTCCACCTTTCATCTGACGCAAACCTCTATTCACTTGTATTGGTGTATACTGCCAGTGTGGAACTGAAATTTTTACACCCCAAGTTTTCAACACGTCAATTGGTTATTTAGTTTAGTATTCTGGTCACCAATTCCAGTAAGATCCACTTGTTTAAAGAAATCAAAAGAATTAAGAAGCTAGGCTTACTTCTGATTATAGGGCAAAGAAGGCCGTCATGGTATACAACAAGTCTCTAGCTAATCGTGAGTTGCGAGAACACGTCCAGAAAACTTACGCAAGAATAAATTTTCGTGAACCTTGGAGGAACCTTCCCGAAGTTCCAACTAGTGATGAAATCCTTCAGGATGTATCATGGCAAGATACAAAAGCTCCAGAGCAGCCTCTGGATTACCAAAAGCTGGTAGAACCGAAAGATTTTGATCCTCGTTTGCCTCACAACAACATCGACGGAGCTTGGGGATCTAAGGAAGAATATCTTGGTTTCCATTACCGGATCCTACGTGAAGATGCAGTTGCCCCCCTTCGCCAATCGGTCGCGAACTTTAAGAGAAATGATCAGATGGGCGATACAGAAAATACTACCATTTACACTGATGTATGCTATGCGACAATGCAATTAACAGCGGCGTGTTTGCTAATATTATTATAGGTCCACCTCGTAGGTCTTCAATTAAGTCCTCTCGGTCCAGCATTCCGGATTGAATTCTCAAGCGACAGAGCAGGAAAACGAATTCGTTGGGAGCAGTCGAGTCGACTTACACCTGGTAGTCTTGTCTGTTTAAGTCCAACTAACGATATGTTTCGTTCCGTTTGTAAAGTTGGTACTGTTGCAGCTCGCCCTATAGAAGGTGGTCTAGACCTCGACCCTCCACAAGTTGACATCTTCTTTGGCGACGATGATGATATAATTTTAAATCCGGTCGAATGTAAGTTGCATAAATGTCGTAGCTTTACCAGAGGCTAATTCTTTCTGATAGCATATATCATGATACAGTCCCGTCTCGGATTTTTTGAGGCATACCGCCATGTACTTGTAGCACTCCAGAAGTTGACCACTGAAGAATCGTATGTACAAAATACAAACACATTGACAAGACTGGATGCTAATGAGAATAGGCCCTATATTGAAAAGTATCTGATCCAAATGGATCAGAATATTTTGACCCCCAATCATCTCAAGGAAAGACCTTATCTGGATCTCCGTTCGATTGCCTTGTCAAGTGGTGATCTTCTTTCAGGTCTCACCGATGAAGAAGAAGAAGATCTGTGCCATGTCGATGTCTTGAAGGGGTTTCCGGCTCTTCCTAAATCAGGAATGGATGAATCCCAGCTCGCGGCTTGTAGACGCATGCTCACTCAGAGCTTAGCAATCGTACAGGTGAGGAACGGCTCTCCTATCTTCTATCATGGTAGGGTATCATAATTCAAACATGAACTCACATGAGCTCTAAACTGACTTTGTCTCTCGTTCGTAGGGCCCACCTGGTACTGGTAAGACGTTTACTTCCGTCCAAGCTCTTAAGGTTATGTTGAGCAATAGAAGAGATGGACCAATTATCGTCGCCGCTCAGACTAATCACGCTCTTGATCAGTTGCTTACCCACATTGCCGGTTTCGAGGATAAATTTGTCCGCCTCGGAGGTAGATGTGACAAGGGGAATTCTACCATACTAGCACGGACATTATATGAGCTTCGTCAAACTACTAAAGATTTAAAAGCCAGTCATTTCTCAGGCGTCAAAGCAGCTTTTAGAGCACACGACATTGCGATTCAATCAATCGAAGAACTGCTTTTCCCCATTACCCAGGGAGATCTTCTATCCGGGAGAATTCTTTTGGAATGTGGTATTATGAGTCAAGAACATTATGACTCTTTCTTTGAACCTGGCTGGTCAAGTGCAGCGGATATGGAAGACGATGCCGCCGATCCTTTGTCATCTTGTAGGTATCTAGAAGCTTAAGCATCCGATTTGTGAACTCTGCTTACTGATATTGTAGGGCTTGGATCCGGACAGATAGTGCGCATGCCGAGGACTCCAGTTATTAACAAGAATCTCGAGATAGAAGATCCTGATCAAGAATTTGAACAATTACAAGAGGTCGAAGTCGAAGTTCAATCGAAAGACGATAAAGAGTCTCTTAGCGGAACGTGGGTTCCATTGAGACGTAGCTTCACAGGCAAAATTGTCAATCGTCGAGTCACAGGTAAAAATGATCCTAAAAATATTCTTGTCAGACACGGTAGTCTCTTCGACATACCAGAGAAGTATCGTGGCGCCGTTTATTGCCACTGGGAGAAGCTTTACTATGATCAGCTCACTCGTAAGCTTATCGATAAATTGGCTCAATACCAAATCTCGATGAATCGTTTAAAAATGTCAAAGGTAGGACAACCTTTCGCGAAGTGGTTCACCCTGATGCTAAAACAATATAGTGGGAACGTGATGTCGAATTCATCGATCATATAGACACAAGGGTGATTGGATGCACAACGACCGGACTCTCTAAGTATAGAGGACTACTTTCCGCTCTGAACCCCAGTGTGCTACTCATCGAAGAAGCGGCAGAGACCCTGGAAGCAAACGTCACTGCAAGTATTATACCATCACTGGAGCAAGTGATACTTGTAGGAGATCATCGCCAACTGACGGCTAACACCACACTCGATCGTTTCATGTCACATCCATACTATATGTCAATCTCATTGTTTGAGAGACTTGTAAACAATGGGATGGGCTTCACAATGTTAAACCAGCAACGCCGTATGATTTCGGAAGTCCGAGAGCTTCTGTGTATTGAGTCGAAAAAGCCGAATGACTCGAATCCGTTCTATGTCAATCTTCAAGATCATTCTAGTGTGCTCGATCGAGTCAATCATCGCCCCCCAGTTCCTGGCATGGCGGTTGATTCATATTTCTTCGCCCACGGATGGCAAGAGGGAAGAGATGTCAATATGAGTTGCTTTAATGCATTAGAGGCTGCTATGGTTGCTGAGTTCTTCAATTACCTAGTTATAAATGGCGTCAAGCCAGAAAACATCACTGTGTTGACGGTTAGAATTCTTTCCGGCCCTTCCATTCATAGCAACGCTGACAGATCTATAGTACTACAACGGACAACGAAAATTACTTCTCAAAGAGCTCAATCGATGTGTCACAAGCATCGCGACTCCGTACTTTAAGGTTTCTACCGTTGATGCATACCAAGGTGAAGAAAACGAGGTTATCTTGCTATCGTTAGTAAGAGGTAATAACAATGATTCTGTGGGATTCCTGCGCAGCAAGAATCGTGTGGTTGTTGCTTTGTCACGTGCCCAACGTGGTCTCTATATCTTTGGAAATGGGCTTACTGTTGCCGGACAGGAAGGTGATGGGGGTTCTCGCAAACTGTTATGGTTGACGATTCTCTTGCATATGTTAGACAAAAAAAGATATGGACATCGCCTGCCCATCGTATGCTCCAAGCATCAAAATCTCACGCTTGTTTCTGAGCCTGGAGACTGGGGATGTCTGAGTGGTGGCTGTGATGTTACTTGTGGTGGCATGTTACCGTGTGGGCATTTGTGTCCATACAATTGTCACCCTACAGGTCATGACCGTATTGTATGCAAAGAGCCCTGCGGAAACATCTTGATCTGTGGCCATGGCTGCAGTGCCAACTGCGGAGAACTTTGCCGATGCGATGAATGTCGTACGTTGGCTAGCTTGCAGGAACTTGAGTTAGAATCTCGTTCGACACAACTCGCCAGTGACGGCAGAAATGAACAAAATCCATGGAATAATACTCTTCTTAGGCAAAGAGAACGATCGCCAGAGAAATCCTTTTCGGAGTCGTCGAGCCGTCAAATGAAACAAAAGCAATTGTCACCACATAAGTCAGGACAATCAAATGGCCGGAGCAATTCATACACGCGGCGGTCATCGGAGAGATTTGAACAACTGAGTGACAATACTCCATACACATTCGCGTCCTCCCCACAGCCAAGGGAATTGTCGCCAGAAAAAGGTCGGAAGGCTTGGAAAACCTGGGATCCAATTCGCTCGGACAAGGACATTAATCAAGAGCGTCTTGAACGGGAGGAGCGAGAGAACGAGAATAAACCAAAGCCGGAGGATTTGGTCATTGAACAAACTCATAAGCCAGTTCAAATTGTCAATGGAAAGAGGATCGTAGGCCCGAAAGAAAGAACCGTCATTCCTCGGGTGGTCAGCAGTAATGAGATTACTTCTCGGGTGGTCAGCAACAATGAGGTTGTTCCGAATGACTTGGGTGGTGCATTGATCAGTTTTAATGACGATGAGATGAACTTCTTGGAGAACCTCTAGGGTTCGTTGGGGGGGGGGGGGGGGGGGAGAGGAAGCTTTTTACCATGGCCTGGCAGCACTTTTCTTTGTCCCAGACTTTTGCGGAATGTTCTTAAGTCGGCATTCATGCTTGGACTTGGACAGTGTTTGCGGTGACTCCTGACTCCTGGCAAGATCTGGAGTCTACTTGTTTGCTGGTATAGTTTTGTTCTTAGTGTTTAGTACTCGAGTAAGTTAGCTGATCTATTTATGTTGTGTGAACTATACCTAGCTAGCTAGCGAATTGAATTGAAATTGAGTTTGGAAATAATGATAGTGTTGAGTGAAGTGGAGTGAGGTGAGGTGATTTGATTTGGTTGTGAATCTTTGTATATACTGGCTGAGTCAGGGATTTATATCTTGGAAACTATTGGTTCGTTCGTTTGATGTTGTTAAAACCGCCGTACTCGGCGGACGTGACATCAAACGCGTTCCCGCTTGCCTGCTTTTTCCCTGCATACAAGCAAGCGGCCGCATAACCCGACCACAGCGGATAGCCCCCGCGTCTACTTGATATCTATATAACGTCCCTTTGACTTCAGATTCCATTCATCAATACTTCATGTTTCAATCTTAGTATCGAAACAAATAATCAATCAATAGTACAAGTAATCCTAAACTGTACGATCGTAATCATGATTCCACTTTCAACCATCCAAGCCGAAAATGCAGCTTTGAAATCAAAAGTCGGCCCAGGATTCGTCGCTGTATTTGGTATACTACATTCCCTCCTCATCTCATCAGCTCGATTTCAATACTAACGCTTCACAGTTGGTGCCACTTCCGGAATAGGCCAATCTACACTCTATGCACTCTTACGATCTCTAGCTCCCACCCCATCATCACCCGCTACCCCCTCTGACTCTACTCCGCCACATATCTACCTAATCGGGCGCTCTCACACCGCCGCTCAAGATATCATCACGGAAGGCAAAATTATCCATCCCACTGCAACTATTGATTTTCTTCCTGCGGATGTTAGTGATATTGCAGAAGTAGATCGAGTATGTGATATTATCAAGAAGAAAGAAGGTGAAAGGAAGGGTGCTACGGGGAGAATCAATTTCTTATGTTGTAGTCAAGGGAATTTAAATTTGAGGGGTTGGGATCGTGAGTTCTGTTTTCTTATTTGTGTTCTTCACTTTAGCTTTTAGTTTTCTGCTGGATGGGGAAGAAAGAAGGGATGAAATATCTAACATACCTCGCCTCTAGCAAATTCCCAAAATCTGGACCGAAAATTCACACTAAATTATTACTCCCGCCACCGCTTCACCCACAATCTGCTCCCTCTCCTCCGTACTCCCATTCCCAGCACCCCAACCACCCAACCCGGCACCATCCTCTCCATCCTCGGCGCATCAGCCGAAGGGGCCCTCGATCTCTCCAACCTCTCTCTACGCACCCCTAATACCTTCAGCGGCCGTAAGTGCGCAAACCACAGTATAACCATGAACGCACTCATGCTCTCCGAATACGCATCTCGTGAACCGAGTATTAGTTTCCTGCATACTAGTCCGGGGATTGTGGATACGGGATTATTGAGGGAATTACCTTGGTATGCGAGGATGGGGGCTAGAGTGTTTGTTAATGGGTTTACGAAACTGTTTTTGCCTGGGTTGGTGGGGGTGGAGGAGACGGGGGAGAGACAGTTGTGGATGGGGATGGGGGGTGGAGGGAGGTTTGGGGGGAGGGGGTGGGGTGCTGGTGAAGGGGAAGGGCAGGGTAAGGGAGGGAATGTGAATGTGGAGAGGGCGGTGGGGGTGGATGGAGTGAGGGGGAGTGGTGGGTATAATGTTAAGTGGGATGGAGAGGTTTGTGGAAATGAGAAAGTGTTGGGTCCATTGAGAAGCGAGGGGGCTGGAAAGAAGATTTGGGAACATACGGAGGCTATTTGGAGGGAGATTGATGATGGGAAGTTAAATAAGTGATTTAATTCAGCTAAATACATTCTTGGCATAATAGACGTAAACTCTTTTTACATACAGCTATAATTATAACACATGTAAGACTCTAACGTAATCACAAATCTTGGATAATTACATCCGGTCGGGTAAATGTAACAATTGTTATATGGATTGGTATTGCTATATGTGCTTTTCAGATTGACACCAAGCAAGCAGCGTTGAAGCCTACCTAAGCTGGACGGTCTTCTTAAGCAGAGCCGAGAAGACAACAGGGATGTGAGGTACCGGTACGTTATTCTTTAATGATACTATAAATGACTCTAATTTCAGATTATAAGTGCCAATACATCAATGTACAGTATGCTAATTATGATAGGATAGGATAGAGAGAGAGTTCTGTGCATCTCATCTCGTCTCATCTCGTCTCGTGTCGTCTATAACCGGGATACTAAATCATCCATCATTCGCTGATAGCTGGGTTAGATAATTTGGTTGGTTATAACTCATAATTTATAAATGATATCGTTTCGTTTCGTTTCGTTTGTAGTTGAGTATAGTACAGTATTGGCCACGAGGGTTACTAACTTAAATTACTTAATATAGATAGGACTGCATTGCATCGCATTGCATTACTATATATTGCCTAGATATCAGAGCCGAAAATTAGTTTGAGGAAGCTAAAGGAATCACGAGCTACTAAATATTACTCGTAAATAATTTGGTATAGTTTATTTAATTTAATTTATTACAATTATATTATTAATATGCTTCTCTTTTGCTGGTGCCAAATTCTGACAAAATTAGATAGATCATCGATGGAGAAAAAGAAGAAGAGAAGAGAGATAAATTTTATCAAAAGAAATAATTGAGAACTCCAACGAATGCGTACTTTGCATTTTTCAATAACGCTGCAAATCTCACCATTGACATACTATATGAAGCTACCAATACATCATCTTATAATCATCCTACTCTGTATGTATGCCGCATGATGAAGGAATAATAGTCTACTTGCAGCGAGAACTTCAATTCCTTGTCTTTGAAAAAGATTAGACAAGTAATTATGAATTTTATCTTATGCAGCCGTTCAGAAGTACGAGTAGATCAGTTCGTTATTAACAGGGAGGGATCTTTAAGTTTCTGTGTACTGGTAGAATGATAGAATTTTTAATCTACTATATATGTCCCTAAATCCTTTTACTTGTAATCAAATTTAAAGGTTTAATACCCTTAATACAAAAAACATGCAACCGAATCTAAGCGAACTTCTACTCGAGTACAAGTAAAATACAACTGCTTGTTATATGATCATAGAATATGATATGCACTGAACACTATTTCCTCCCAAAACCAAGCCATAGCCTACCATAACGAGTAATTCACCAGACCCAATAATGATTTAAATTATACAGAAGTAATACTTATACCTCATCATTTGTATCTGCGGTACAATGAATATAGAGACAGAGCTCTTATCTCAACAAGAATCGCACCCGCGAAATAACCCAGCACCGACCGTGACAATGGTATCAACTCATCAGCCAGTGAAAATCTCCGCCTGCTCTACAAGCCAATTTAACCGTTTCATTTGATACTTGTAGTTTGGTTATTTCTGGCTCAAGGAGTGGTCTACTAAATAAGCATATTGCCAGAAAGGATATTTGATACATCATACCAGTGATGTTCTCGAACCTATCTATTCTAATTGCTTCGCAAACAACTTGCATTTTCTGGAAAGTTTGGATGTGATACTAGTATTTACTTTTGTGAGCAAACATACCTCGTTAATTGCTAGCTATTTGAAAGACCAAATTATTGTGTTTTTGATTTTGACTTTTATCAATACATCACTGATATTTATTCATAGATTATGAACAAGAAGATCAAGATGATCGATAAATGAATCTGATGAGAGTGATGAACAAACAAAAGAATACTGTAGCTGAGAGTGTTGCACTTGCAACCATATTCACTTCACCCACTTTCGACACATCATAGCCAATGCATTATTTCGATATTTTCATTCCTATCATATTCGCGTATTTGCATATCTGCATAACCATCGCTTCGCATCACAACGTATTTCATTCTTACCCAGCGGAAAAAAACCATAAAATATCATATCATATCATATCATATCAGCCCATGCCATCATACCATCGTACCCTCGTACCATCATCATACCATCATACTAAAATCCATAGCGAATACCTAGCACCTAATCCCTACCATCCCATGCATCCCATCATCCATTACTTTCCTCACCTCACCATACCTTCCCATACACAAGCATCCAATCCACCCACTTAATGCTTATGCAACTTCTCCTTAATCTTCTCTTTCAAATGCGTCAATTTCCCCTCTTTCTTACCTTCTCCCTCCTCACTACTGATACTTTTCCTCACCCCACTTGTATCCTCTCCCACTCCTCCTACCCCACCAACACCACCCACAGTCCCCCCACTAACCCCCGCATCACTCTTCTCCACCTTCCCCTCCTTCCCCATCAATCTATCTGCCTCTCTACCCGCTCCAGGTCTCGTAGCATCGAAATCACCGCCTTCAGCTACTACACCCGTACTCTTGATATATTTCTCTCCTGAACCTTCTACACCCTCTTCTTCTTCAACCACCTTATTCTGTTCAGAACTCAAAGGTTTCAGATCGGTTTTCACGCCTTGGGTATTCGCTGTGCTGCTTGGTTTGTTGGTTTTGGTAGACGTCAAGTCTTTCTCGCCAGCAGCGATACCGCTACCACTATGATCTCCCAACGTAGCACCACGTTCAACAGACGACGAAGGTTTGATATCCTGAGTTTGCGTTCCAAGCGCCGTACCCGTACCATGAGCCCCTGTGACCCCCGTCTTATCCGTCTTGTATTCAGAGCGAATAGGGAGAGTGGTGGAGGTAGAGGGGTTTAATTGTTCCTGAGCAGTGCGATCTGTGGTAGCATATGTAGAGGTTGAGGAGGGTAAATTCGGATTGATCTTGTCTGAAATCAAAGGTTTCTCGTCTGTAGTTTTGAAGCTAGAAGAAGATCCTGAGTCGGTTGTAGATGTAGATGTTCCGGTATGGATATTATTGTCGTCTAGAGGAGCGATATTGGTATCTGCGATTGTTTTTGCGGGGAGACCGGTGGAAGAGGATGGATGAGTGGTGGAGGAGGGATCGAGGGACTTTGCACCGTGACCACTTGAAGAAGCTGTAACGGATGGATCATTTATCTTCTTTGGTACCGTGTTTTCCGTAGATGTGGAATCTGTTTATATCTATTAGCTCATCTATCATATTTTCTCATCTTCATCTTTCATCTTCATCCTCGTCTTCATCAACTGCCATGACAGAGAAAAAGTCCTCAGTCTCATGCTCATCCTCATCCATATCCTCAACCCACACCATCAACGCTCACCCCTCACACCTCAGCCCCTCCCCCTTTCCCCCTCTCCCTCTTCCCACCCAAAAAAAAAACAAGAAGAAAAAAACTACCCACCCATATTCCCCCCATCAAACGGTTCACCCTTCGCCGTATCCCCCAACACCCCACTAACCGGTTCGGTTCCTTGTGTCTCTGGCACCACCGTTCCCTTCGCCGCCTCAGTCGTTTCTTGAGATTCTGTTTCGCCCCAGATAGCTTTGGAGGCTGCGGCTGCGAGGTTATTTACTGTTTCCATCCTGTGTGGATTTTGTTGTATTGATTTGGTTGTACTGATTTTGTTCTGAGAGATGATAGATATGATCTTGCAAACCAAAAAAAAAAACATAAAAGAATCAAGAATCCTTCTTTACTTTATTCACTCATGCCTTCCCCTTTGTGAAAGCCCTTAATGGAAATGATACCACTTCCTCGGCAAGCACAAAACCAAAAACTGACGTCATGAGAATACCAAATATTTATCTAAGATAAGTAAATTATCCGGTTATCCCACTCACTCCTTGAAAATTGATACTGACGAGACTGGTGTTATGATGACGTCTTCAAGTATGTAAATCCATCCACTTAAATATAATCTTACCCCAGATTTTTAAAACCTCGAGGTTACGTCATCATCATCATCGTCACGTGTTGATTGCATTTATATTTATATTTATATAAAATTTATAAACTAATCTATCAGAGATATATAAGATAGAGCAAATAGTACTACTACTAAAGAATCTAAAAGAATTTGAATATGATCTTAATATAAAATATCTTATTCGAATATATATTTGATTCTTTAATTAAGAATTTAAAATCGATAATTATTACAAGTCATTATAGTATTTAGATTCTATAGATTGAATCAATACTAGAAGAGTATAATTCCAGAATATTAATAGAAATCCTTTATACAAAAATTAATAATAATTACTTTATTCCCTTTTAAATATAATTATCTTTTAATAATATTTCAATTAAATGATTATTATATAATATATAATTATATTAAAGGCTTTTCTATGATTTCATAATGTGGTTTATCAGTGCGTCGCGCACTTTTTCACTACTCAATCATTTCAAAATATTATTCAATAATCACAATATATAAAATTAATTAAAACTATTCAGAATCTGATAAACTAGAGTCTTCTAAATCCTCCTGACAAGTTCGTATATTATAACCAGTTTTACCATAAGAGTCACAACGATATAAAGTTGATTGTTCCCTATTTGAATTATCCCTCTTAAAGTATTCATTGTATCGAATCTGATTATCTATATCGGTCTATAATATAATATCATATCCATCTTATATACTAAGTATTCCTCCTTAACGAATTCGATTCTTTTTAACTTTACAATGTTTACTCAATGTCTTATTTGCTTTTCGAAAAGTATGAATCTCAATACTCATAAGTGTTATCTTATAAGCTAATATCTTTATATCCTTAGCTAAAACTGCAACTGTTTTAAATATAGGTATAGAAAAGCTTCTTTGATGTTATACAATTCGATTTTTAATTAAGGTTGATTGCAAAAAAGCATTGTTCGAGTTGTGAGATATTTGAGAAACCCAAGGATCAAGCTTTACAGAGGAGGATCTAGTAGGTATAGATGTTCGTAATTTGATATCTAGCTTAGAAATAACAGTTTGAGGATTAAAGGGTATTAATCCAGCTCTACGGAATCTAGATAATCCGTTTTGAATAGTTATTGATTGTAGATATGCTACTTTGAAGATTATAAGGAATTCGACCTTGATGATATGATTGATATAAGCCTTAATATATTCTTTAATTTGTTAATCATATATTCGTTTTAAAACACTAAAACATTTGATATCGAATGGTTAAGTAATATGCAAAGAATGAGAAGATAATGAAAAAGTTATAATATTGTGTTCTTTATAATATTCTTGAAATACAATCGATTCGTAGCTTTTGTGTCTGTCTAATACTAGTATTCGATAATTACCTTGTTTTCAAGCAATAATATATTTATCGAAGTATTTAATCTATTCTAAACCTGTTTTATTGTTTATCCATCCATTATTAGTGATTTTAATCACTCAATCAAGTAGGAGATCATTTTTAATATATCAATTCGAGAAGTGATTTTTGCCCTTAATCACTAAAAATAAAGGAATACTTTTTTTTATATTATTGATATATATAATCGCTATAGCCCATTTTCGATTACCTGGTTGTATTGCTTTGTTTCTGCTATGTTGTTCAGTATTAGTTATAACCATCCCAGGGTATATAATACCTATCATAAAGCCTGTTTCGTTGAAATTATAGAAATCACAATCGAGAATACTGTATTTCGTCTATATATTCGATACTAATCGAAACCATTCTTCAATAAGCTTTGGATCTTTGCAAACAGCTTTTTGGAAATTATAAACGCGATTAAAACATGTCTTTAATTCTGGTCAATATTGTACAAATCGATATACCCAAAGCTTTCTAATATGATATGTTCCACAAATATCGAGAATATTATTCGCTATATCTTCTATACTACTCAATCGAGGGGCAAATTCTTGTGTATCTATATTAAGGATATATTAAAGAATCACTTTTTCTTCTAATTTAGTTAATTTTTAAATTGGTGATTGATATTCCTATAGCAGGGTTAAACTGTTTATTCGATTCCGAAGTATTGTTTCAGGGATATTGTAGAGTTTAGCAGTACTCCAGCAATTCATTTTTTTTGATTTATTAATAGTTTTAATAGCTAAGATAATCCGAGCTTCTTTTGAAATATTATTTATTGTTGATTATTGATTAAACACATATTGAATTAAAGAGTTGCAAAATAGTGAAGAAGTGCGCGAGGCACTGATATGTGCGACGCACTGATAAACCACGTTATCTATCTTTACTCCTTTATAATATTCAAAATAAACTATTATAAAGGAGTGAAGGTAGGTGTGAAAACATAGGAATGCCTTCGGCATAACCACATATCGTACAACAATCATCTAATCGTAGCGTCACTGAAAGATAGTCATGGTCAAAAGGGGGATAAAGTAACTATTCGTCTAAACACTGAAGGTAGGTATAACTTTGAAGGGGTAAAACATGACGATTGATCTAAACTACTGGAAGAGGGGGTATAAGTACCCTCTCTAGACTATCACGTGACTCTAATACTATTGATTGGTTTCCTCACACTATCAAAATAAATTTTGAATATAAATAATAAATGAAATTGAAATAGTATTTACTATCTTGAGTCTAAAATATACTTAGTTGTGAGGGATCACAAGCAGGGAATAGGCCGGATAGTATCAGTACTACAGTTAGGGTATAGTTTGTACAGAACTGAACTCATACCACTGCCATGGTGGTATGAGGGTAGTTCTTTATAGATTTCAGTACGAACTAACTAATAAAGAACAAAGGATGTGAAAGGATACTCCGTATCCTTTCACATCCACGCTTTTCCGGCTAGTCCCCGGAAGGGGATTAGTCTCTACGCGGTGACATTAGTATAGTATATAATTTCCTTTTTTTCTCAAATCTGAATTAGTACTATATTATATTTTTAACAAATACATAACG